>JARHVA010000808.1:3397500-3447500 GCA_037957365.1 Torreya grandis
TCTTTGGCTTAAATCCACATTCATACAATGTTTATGTAATTTGACACACATTCACATGTACTTAAAATTCACACTATTATAGTATTTTCTAAATTAAAACCTCCCCTCACATGGTCAATTACTATCATGCCATTATTTTATCACCTTACTATTTTTTGGCTTAGTCATAGTCTTATTTTCTTCTTTTATTTGCATTTGAGGCACACTTAGGTCAAAGATAATATCACACTCTCTTCTAAAGTGTAGGTCTATGAGTATATAAGAATACTTGATCTGTAAAATGGGTCTAAATAAATTTTTGTAAATGGATACTGAAATTTTGAGAATGAATCAAATTGCTTAGAAAAACTTAACTATTCATTTCTTGACTTAAAACTCCCTATTTTGCATCTAATTTGAACTTTTCATAATTCATTCTATTATTTCATTAAATTCATTCACAAACTAAATTAAAAACAACCAAAATAAACTAAAAATTAAATATTGGACACAAGACATGATAACAGAGTTCACCCATTCGAGATACGTCTCTAGGTTCATAATATGAATCGATCCATTAAAATATGTAAATATCAATATTTTAAACTTACATCAAATGGATTTTTGAAACATGTATCAATGCTAAAATATAACAGTGAAGGCTCTAGATCTGAAGCAATCATCCTTCATCAACAACATTATATTTCCTCTCTATGCAAATGGGTAATATCTTCTCCATTCAAATTATCTTTAACATTCTGATAAATGGGTAGTATTTGGTTCTTATAGACAACTATGTACATCCCTCCATAGTCACTGACTTATAAAATAGAGGCAATTAAAAACCATAATTACCCACTAATAACCCTATAATTATTACATCCATAGCAACTGGATTTAGGAAAATAGAAGTAATTCAAATTTACAGTCACGGGTCTCTTTATTTGTCAATACAGAGGAAAAAATACATCCATTTCTTGTCTATCATAATATATAGAAGAAATGACTACACTCTAGATTTGGATCCTACGTATTTGTCAACACACTATAAATAAACTCTACATTCTCATTAACAACCTTACAAAATATAAAGGTTAGTAATAAAAGAGCCTTAGATTTCTCTAGGTATTATCACACGGCCATTTCCATAGCTCAGGTCTATGTATTATCTATAATTCCTAGAATGTGTATATAAATAACACTATAAACACATTATCTTTATTCCATTATATCTTGGTTTGAGTGCATATAGTTATCCATAGAATAAATATATGATTCACCTTTCACAAATAGGCATAATTATTAAACCTACATATCAACAAGAAGTCATCAGGTGCTTATGATCCAATGGATTTAACACATAGATATCTTCTCATCCAAGCTTGAAACTATACATTTGTTTTCATATTCAAGATTTTCCTTCATGTAGTTACACTTCTCACACCAATCTACAAAAGTCTTTTGAAAAAGAGAAACTTATTAGTGCAAGATATATATAAGCAATAACAACATTTTCCTACAACATATACATAATGGCCTTCATTAAAAATAGATGTAATAATGCATACTCCTCTAACTCAGTTCTACTTTCACCCATGGCTTGACACTTTATTAATAGGTGATGGCATATATATTTTATTATAAACACCTTGTCTAAATGCATGATTCATCCAAGCCCATATACCCATGCTATGCTCGATTCTTTGGTCATTTTTATATACCAATCCACATTAAAATAAAATGATAGGTTTTACATAACAAATACATACACATCCAACATGGCTCGATCAGATTCATTTTGTATTAGAACAAAAGTGTTTTAAAGGTGTCAATACTTCCCTTCAATAACCATGATGCTTTGACTTTCCATCTCTATGTCTACAGATTAGAATATGTCTTGACCTTGGTCAATAACTTTCTCAATGGTGATTCAATGTCATAGGTTTGGGATTTTATTCAATGGTTATAAATCCATAAACAATAATAAATAAATAAACCTGATCCTTCATTCCCATTCAAACCTGCATAAAGGATCACATTCATAGCTTTCAAAAATGGTTCTGCTAAAACATGAAAACTGTGTAAATAAAATTACACTGGACATGCCCGTTTATACCCAAAAACTCCCTTACATAGCCAAATCTATGGCCCCAAGATTTTTCTTAAGGATCACCCAATATCCCCTACTCTAGCTTGCATAACTTGTGAGTTTCCTTTAATTTCTTTTTTCCATCTCCAATCAAAGGCTCCCCATGAATATTCAAATCAAACTTGCAGTATATCTTTCTGTGACTGGTCCAATGGATTTTGTGTAAAGGCATGTCTTTTCTTGGAATAATAATCCCACCATATAAATAAATCATTCCCTAAAATTTACAATAAAATCTATTAGGTAACGTGCTAATGTTTAATGTTTATCATAACAACTTTTCCAAAGAAACCATCAACCACTTTAAGTGAATATCCATGTGGGTGGGGGCATGTCAAACATAAAATATGAAAATTAAAAATATTAAATTCCATATAAACCTCCATTCCACCATTCCAAATGAAAAATGGATCCCACATCAAAATGGGAATATGAACGGTTACTAAAGATTCATTATATGTATTGGTAATTAGTTTTCTTCCACACACATAACTTAGTTTGCAACTTGAGTTGCTATTGAGTTAAGTTGGACTCATGGTGAGTTGGGGTGACTACCAAGTTGGGGTGACTACCGAGTTAGAGTGACTATTGAGTTGGGGTGCCAGGCGAGTTGGGGTGATAGCTGAGTTGGGGTGATAGGTGAGTTGGGGTGCTAGCATTAATTTGGACTCATGGTGAGTTGGGGTGACTACCAAGTCGAGGTGACTACCGAGTTAGGGTAACTATTGAGTTGGGGTTCCAGGCAAGTTTGGTTGGATGTCAAGTTGGATTAGATGCTGAGTTGGTTTGGCTGTTGAGTTGGATTTCATATAATAGTCCTTCAGATCATACCTCCCCATAAAGATGGTTTTGTCCTCAAAAGTATGAAGAATCCAACAGAACCTATTACCTATCTTTATGCATCACACCAACAAATATAAATCTATAAAAATTCATGGTCCAAATATAATTAAAACCTATATATAAAGAGTATAAATAAAATATATATCCATTCTACTAAATGACTTGTTACCCAAAAGTCATATTCTTGCAGCTTCTCTCAACCCCTGCACTACATAAAGGTTAATGTATTCTCCTTGCTATCATACAAGGGAAATCATTGTACTGAATACACCTAAGGATTTAAAATCAAATTAAACTTAGGTATACTTACATTTTGCAAATTTTTCCCATTTATGGGTCTTAAATAGTAGTCCTACATGATGTACATGTCAAATGTATATGGGAGTACAAGAAAGTTTGAAATACAAGCATTTACCATATCATAGTGGGACTTAAAATTTATATATAAGTATAAAAACATGCAATACATTTGGTCTATCATAAGGTGACTAATGCATAATACATATTACTTAAGTGTAATCAAGAGAACTAAAACAAAAAAATTAACTACTATGTCCCTTAAATCTTTCCATATACCTATCAAACTCCAATGTTATCTTGGAGAGTTTTCATAATAAAGCTTCTTTAAGAACTCACAAATATTCAAGTAACTGTAAGCAACTATCATTTAAACGTGAGAAGAAACCAAGTATTTTAAACCTATCTCAAGGTTTCATCCACCATCTGACTACTCTTTGATTCATATCTCCATAACTCATCCAACTGAGTTAGTTTCCAAAATATTATCACAATGGAAAACTTGAAGATGGAGATAACAAAATCTTCCAAACATAAGGGTTATGATTTCCTTCCTAGATCCATTTAGGAATTCCATAAATAAATTTTTTTAAGTAAAAGTTAAGCATACTAAATAACATCATAGTCATGCTTATCTGAAACTATTCAAAGAACCATTTAACCATAAGGGTTGTTCCCTTCTCATGGTTTTCATAACTGAATAGTAGTGGTTTCATCTTCATAAAACTATATCTCAAAGATTTATATGATCCATTAGAAATTTCAAAGGATTTAAAAAAAAATTATGCATAAAAAGTATATTTTATATCTAGATTATCCCACATAAAGGTTATCCTAATTGTAACCAAAATTGTGTAAATAGTTACCCTGAAAATAATTCATACCTCTTTGCAAGATTGTGAAATGCACCTATTGAGTATTGGCTAGTTCATGTTGGTGTCTTAAATATATTTTTGTTTGCTTCCTACAACTCTCAATAAAACTATGAACATACCAATCTATAAACTAGTTGAAAAACTCAAAACTCAGAATGCAAAAGCTTGTCCAATACTACACATCACCTTTTTGCCATTTCCATATCTTCCCATGGAACTAGTATTTTCACTTGTTCCTATAATAAAGGACATAAACATCCATAATATTATTAATTATATAAAATAATAAGGCTACACAACTGGCTAGCTATACCAAAATATTGTGTCAATACCAATATGAAATCAGATTATAGCCATACCTCAATCTGCCCTTTGTATAAGACTACTAATGAAATTAAAATTGATTCCTCTTGGAGATGCATCACTGAAAGTGCCTTTCACTTTATCTAAATGCTTCCTAATTAGAAAGGTTGTTCCTTTCACAAAACCATCTCACACTCAAGTGACCATGTGTTGTGTTCTTCATCCAGGTTGATCCTATAGGGCTAGTGGTTTCAGAACATGGCTATCAGAAGTTTATCTTCTTTCAAAAAAATTGGAACACCTTCTAATTTCCATTCACACTAGCTTTCTTACATAGTCAACTCAATATAAGAATCATAAATCAACATCTGATATTTAAAAACTCCTAAATAGAAGTCTATCACAACTAAAGCAAGGTCTTGTAATCACTTGCTCTAATACTAAATTTGATCCGTAAATTAGTTCTAAAGTAGTTTTTCATAAATGGATACTAAAATTTTGAGAATGAATCAAAGTGATTATAAAAACTTAACTATTCATTTCCCAACTTAAAACTCCTTATTTTTCATCCAATTTGAACTTTCCATAATTCATTTTATTATTTCGTTAAATTCATTTGTGAACTAAATTAAAAGAAACTAGAATAAATTGAAAATGAAATATTTGACACAAGACATGATAATAGATTTCACCCATTTGGTCTACATGTTCAAGTTCATAATTCAAATTGATCCATTAAAATATTTAAATATCAATATTTTAAACTTACATCAAATGGATTTTTGAAACTTATATTAATGCTAAAATCTGACATTGAAGGCTCTAGCTTTGAAGCAATCATCCTATTGACCAAATTTGACCCCAATTCAAATTTGGGTAAAACTCTAATATTTTAAACTTTTATAAAAAAATTTATATGTCATATTGGTTATATATTGTCCTACATGTCTCATTTTCCCTTCCCCTAGTCCCTGTTGAAGCTCTTTTTCCTAATACTGACCTAGTCAACAAAAGTCAACATTGTTCAACTATGGTAAAACTTATTTATAGAATAAATTTATTTTATAAATGTCTTAAAATTGTATTTTATAGGTTTAAATGTGTTTATAAGTCATAAATTGACCACTTGCTAGGTTTCAGGTGATAAAAGTGTCATTTGGCCACCTTTTAGCTTGATTAAATGACTTTTGAGGACTTTAAAATCAAAATATTTATCTCTAATGTGGATAATAATGTGGAGGAGATTAAATTATGTCATAATCATTTTATTTTTCAGTTACAAATCTGTTATGATCATCAAATGGTAGTTTTTTCTCAAAAATAGGCCCCTTTGGGCACTTGTATAGACTTCTCAAGTCCACCATCAAGTGAAAACGTGGTGGAGTGTCTCTTAACCTCCCCGTATGTCATATTAATGTTTTTTTTTTCACAAAATTTCATAAAATCTTCATTTCCAACTTCTTTTCTTTTATTTTCCATTAGCAAGCCAAGGAAGGGCAAGTTCAAGCACTCACTATGGAAGCAACAGGTAGAATTGGAAAGAGTGATTCTCGGGGTGCATTTTAATCTTATTTCACTTGAATTTCATAACAATAAGTTAAAATTTTGTGCTTCCTCCTTTATTAACAATTGTTTACACTCTATGCAGCTTTTTTGGAATTGCATTCAAGAGAGGTGTATATTTGCATCTATTTCTTATTTTCAAGAATCCAAGGAGTTGTGTGAGTTTTA
Source organism: Torreya grandis (assembly GCA_037957365.1). NCBI lineage: Eukaryota > Viridiplantae > Streptophyta > Pinopsida > Cupressales > Taxaceae > Torreya > Torreya grandis. Next base: position 3,403,678 of record JARHVA010000808.1, read on the forward strand.
TGATGTGTTTTTAGGTGGTAATAAGGTCATAATAATTATTTTTTAATCACCCAACACTTCTATTTCAATGCCCTTGGAGGAGGATTCCAAATTATGCTTATTTTCCAAGTTGGCAACCATATATGGGTAACTTGAGTTTTGCAACATGAAAGAGATATCCATAGGAGGTTTCAATGATCTTGGATTCATATTTTAAAATTTATTTCATTAATTACCTTTTGAAATATCAAATTATCATATGCCTTTAAAGCTAATTTGTCTAGTTTCCATTGCTCATTGCCTTGTCTACAGAATGTTGATAGTCACCTACTCCAAGAGGTTGTATGGAAGAATGAATCATGGAATTTATGGTGGATTTCATGTTTTAAGTCCTATCACATCCAAAAGGGTCTTAAATTTAATACTATGAAGGTTTAGGAGGCTTCTAAGGTGATTTTCACTTTAAATAATGAGTTGATCATTTTGGGTTCTCAGTCCCCAAATGTTGTAAATAGAGATCCTGAGGCTTCTTTAGGATTATATGTGTCATGACAAAGAGAGATTTAAATGCTCATTTTTTGTTTTACCTAGTATCCCTATCCACCAATAAAAACCTTTCCAATTTTTAAGGCCAAATTAGGATTGGAGATGGAGTTTGAACAAGCTTAAAAATGGCTAAAAGCCACTAAAGTAAGGCAATGTTAACTACAAGTTATTGATCAAAAGCTAACTTTGCATCCCATTTTGATGATCTTGTAATATGATATAAATTTTAATGATTATATTATATCAAATAATTCTTTCATGATAATATTCCATGAGAAAAGGATAAATCCAATGTCTTTAAACTCTTATGCATACTTCTCTGTCCATACATAGGGCTGTGGTAGGCACCTATAGGCAGAAAGGTCAAAGTTGGTGAAATAGGTATAGCATGAAGTAGAGATGAAGAAATTTGATAGTTTTTAAACAAAAAACTACCTAAAAATCATCATCAATCACCATGATCAAGTCCATATTTCCCTATAAGACACCTACAGACCCAAAAATAAGTGAAAAATAGCTACCTACAACTGAGTAGACAGTGGAATGAAGATTATGGCATTTGGAGGAGTATTAAGGAAATTATATGATAAATAAGGTTACAATGTTAAAACCTAACTGAATTTGGAATATTAAGGAGTTCATAAATCACAAATCAATATCAACATCATGCTACTCTCACCCTAAACTCACCTACAGGTAAGGTCATAGGAAGTGTCTTAGTCCCTAATGAGCAAATGGCCTAATTTTGAGAATGAGAGAGAACTAATACAAGGGATGGAGTTTAGTTTTGGGTATTTGATATATTACCAACCATATTTTATTTTTAACATAAATAATATATTTTTATTATGTTCATAAATCATCAACCAAGCTCAAAATAACCTACAGCTAAGCTAAAATAGTGTTTCCTCTCCTAGGCATCCATGGACCTAGTTGATGGTCTCCAAAAGGCATGGAAGTTGGATAAAGGGGAATTATGGTATAATATGGTTGAAAAAAATCAATTTAATTCCATAGGATACATAAAATTCCATGAAAAATCTCAATGAGCCTCCATCTTCTCCAAGTATAGTCAAACCCTGCCCACCTCAAACTATGCCTTCTCCAAAATTCTACCTTAGGAAAATGAAGAGTTGGAGGGTCAAATGGAGGATTTAGGAGATAAAATTTGGTAAATAGTACCATAAATCTATAATTAATATTATAAAATGATAAATTTTCTAATTTAAATATTTAAAACCCTATCTATTTTGTCTCGGAGCAGGGGTTATTTTAGCATGCATGAAGGTAACAATTTTGGGGAAAATGGTGAAATTGGTAACCAATAGGAAAGTATACCTTGGATTATTGTTGTATAATATAAGAAACACATTAAAAAACATAAAAAAAACCTTTATAGTGTGTCTGTAATTAAACAAGATGCTCTAACCAAGGAGGGTTATAGTCATGGGTGAAGGGAATCCTTAAGCCTAAAAGCCAAATTGAGGGTCATGTGCCTTTTTGACATTTTCATGACTTAAAATTGGTTTATTAATGTTTTCATAGGTATATCAGATGTTTTTGAGCCATAAATAGTTAAATTAAATCAATTTGAAGTTTAGTACTCACCCTGCATCCATTTTCCTTATCTAGCATGCAAAAAGAGCTAGACTAGTCTTTTAGCCATTTTAGGGATTCCATACTTCCAAAATGAAACAAAAGATAAAATTTTATATGTAACATTTTATTTTTCATTTTAAATTTAATCAAACATTTTTAGGAGATTTCACACATGTGGAAGCCATTGTTGAGCATTTTTGGTCTTCTAGGCTAAAGAGGCCTAATTAGGCCTAATTGGGAGGACTAATGGATCAACAGACACACTTGATTTGAGTTTAGTACCATTAAAATTATAAATTAGAAAAATGAGTAAAAATTTTACTCAAAAATGATTTTACTTAGTCCTATAAGTTTGTACACTCTCCTGCACTAGTGGATTTGTGCAAAAATAGGGCTACAAGAAGACTAGGCCTTATAAAGGCTCTATAGGCAAAATGGGAGTTTGTTGAAATATTTATGATTCCAAATGTATTTTTTTAAATAAAATATAATTAAAATAGGCCTTCCATGAATAAAAATTTCACCAATTGAGCTAAGTCCAAATTTTAGCTAGTTTGGCCAAATTGGGCCTAATGGGATAAAGGAGCCTTGTGACACCTAAGAGAATAATTGATGATTGCAAGTAATGTAACTAATTGATATGATTCAATATGATTTCAAAGTTTCCTTTGGATGAAAATATAACTATCCAAGATACCTCATGATCAAACTCTTTCCTTTTGCCACTTGTTAAGGAGGAGTTTCAATACTCATAGATGCTTGTGAAGAGTTTCAATGCCACATGTGAGTAAGGTGCTCAATTTGGATGGACACATGCCTACATAAGTTTCATAACTCCTTTTCCACCTCATTTATATTCTTGTAACTGATCCTCACATTTTGACACTTATCCTTGTGCCTCTTCAACTTCTCTTCTCACTCTTTTCTTTGAAATTCTATAAATGTGAGCCATGTTGGTTATTGTAAAAGAGACCATAACTAGGATGGAGAGACCCTAATGGTATGACATTTATTTTTGCCTTTCAACATTGAATAAAAATTTGATTCTGAGTTAAGAAAATTTTTCTAAGTGTGTGAGTGATCTATAGTGGAGCTAAGTGATAATGTCATCCTTACTCTTCTTTATCCTTCATGTTTAAGTAAGAGTTCTGATTTTAACAGGTCATGTGAAGTGTATGAATGTACTAGGCTCCTCTTCAAGTATTAAATTATCTCTATTGTGTGAAATCATCCCCTAGATCAGTTATCTTTTTGATTATCCTATGTATGCCTACCTTCATATTGAAACATTATGTTAAGATCCTTCAATGCCTAGAATTGGTCTTGAAAATCTTTCTTGCTTAGTAGGACTGTGATAGTCTATGGGATATGTCTTGGTGTATCACCCCTTTAGTTCATTTTCCTTTTCATGCAAAAACTTAACCCTTTTCCCACAAATAAGCATTAGATTAGGTGATAAGCACTTAAAGATGAATCTAGGGAGCTAGCCCTCATAATATAGAGATTCATCTCTCTTACAAGTTCCCACAAACTTGAGAGATGATTCACTATTGTATCAAATTTAAGGAGTCTCATAGAGTTTCCTAGGGTGCACAATTTTATGACAACACATCCTTCATCAACATCATTATATTTCCTCTCCATACAAATGGGTAATATCTTCTCCATTCAGATTATTTGTAACATTATGATAAATAGGTCGTATATGGTTCTTATAATCAACCATGTACATCCCTCCATAGTAACTAACTTATAAAATAGAGGCAATTAAAAAAAACATAGTTACCTACTAATAACCCTGTAATTATTACATCCATAACAACTAGCTTTAGGGAAATAGAAGTAATCCAAATTTATAGTCACGAGTCTCTCAATCTCTTTGTCTATCAATACAGAAGCAAAAATACATCCCTTCCTTGTCTATCACAATATATAGAAGAAATGACTGCACTTTGGATTTAGATCCTTTGTATTTTTCAACACATTACAAATAAACTTTTCAACCTCATTAACAACCTTATAAAATAGAAAGGTCAGTAATAAAAGAGTTTTAGATTTCTCTAGGTATTATCACATGACCATTTCCATAGATTGAGTTTGTGTATTATCTATAATTCCCATAATGTTTATATAAATAACACTATAAAATATTACCTTTCTTCCATTCTATCTCAGTCTGAGTGCATATAGTTATCCATAGAATAAATAGATGATTCACCTTTCATAAGTAGGCATAATTATTAAACCAACATGTCAACAAGAAGTTACTAGTTACTTATGATCCAACAGCTTTAACACATAGATATCTTATCATCTAGGCTCATAACTATACATTTGTTTGCATATTCAAGATTTACCTTCATGTAGTTACACTACTCATGCCAAGCTCCAAAGGTCTTTTAAAAAAGAGAAACATATTAGTGTAGGATATATATAAGCAATAATAATATTTTACTATAGCATATATATAATGTCCTTTATTAAAAATATATGTAATAATGCATACTCCTCTAACTTGGTTATACTTTCACCCATGGCTTGACATTTTATTAATAGGTGATGGCATCTACATTCTATTATAAACACCTTGTCTAAATGTATGATTCATCCTGGCCCATCTACCCATGTTATGTTCAATTATTTGATCATTTTTATATACTAGTCCACATTAAAATAAAAGGACAAGTTTTACATAATAGATGCATACACATCCAACATAGCTTGTCTAGCTTCATTTCCTATTAAACCAAAAGTGTTTTAAAGGTGTCGATGCCTCCCTTCAATAGGCATGATGCTTCAACTTTCTATCTCTATGTCTATAGATTATAATATGGCTTGACCTTGGTCAACATATTTCTCAATGGTGACTCGATGCCATAGGTTTGTGATTTTATTCAATGGTTATAAAGCCATAAGCAATAAAAAAAAACCCAATCCTTCATATCCATTTAGACCTACATAAAGGATCATGTCTATAGATTTAAAAAATGGTTCTACCAGAACACAAAAACCATGCAAATAAAATTACACTATGTATGCACATCCATACCCAAAAACTCCCTTACATAGCCAAATCCATGGCTCCAAGATCTTTCTTAAGGATCACCCAATATCCCCTATTCTGACCTACATAACTCATGAGCCCCTTTTAATGGACTTTTTCCATATGCAATTGAAGGCTCCCCATGAATCTTCAAATCAGACTTGCAGTATATCTTTATATGATTGGTCCAATGGATTTTGTGTAATGACATGTCTTTTCTTTGAATCATAATCCTACCTATAAATAAATCATTCCCCAAATTTTCAAATAAAATTTGTTGGGTAACAAGCTAATGTTTAATGTTTGTCATAACAACTTTTATAAAGAAATCATCAACCACTTTAAGTGAATATCCATGTGGGTGGGGGCATGTCAAATATAAAATATGAATATTAAAAATATCAAATCCCATATAAACCTCCATGCCACCATCCCAAAATGAAAAAGTGATCCCATGTGGGAATGGGAATATGAATGGTTACCAAAGATTTGATGCATGTATTAGTAATTAGTTGTCTGCCACACACATAACTTAGTTTAAACTCAAGATGCTATTGAGTTAAGTTGGACTCATGATGAGTTGGGTTGACTACTGAGTTGGGGTGACTACTGAGTTGGGGTGACTGTTGAGTTGGGGTGATAGCTGAGTTGGGGTGCTAGCTAAGTTAGGGTGCCAGTTGATTTGGAGTACCAGTTGAGTTAGGGTTCCAGCTAAGTTGGGTTGGCTATCAAGTTGAATTACATAAGATAGTCCTCTTGATCAATCTTAGATTATAGGTTCTCTCTTTAGTGGCTACATATAAGCTCTCTTGTGTTGTCATATTAAAATCCCACATAATGGCCTTTTGAATCCATATGGAGGAGGTAAATAGAATTTTAAAAAAAAAATCAAAACCAAAGATCCCAAAAAAATCAAAATAAAAATCCAAATATCAAAAATTATTCAAATGTCAGATCATACAAGAGACAGGATCAAATCATTGACACACCCCCAACCTAATTGAATCTCTAAATACATAGTTGACCTCATAGTAGAGACATATTCCCATTAGAGTAAGGTAGAATAGTAGATTCAAATAGGAGGCCTCATATTTAACATTTGTTTTACTTCCATTTCCACATAGGTACCAAATCCTCCTAGTTATATAACTTCTCTAATGGGGTCCTAAATAATAGGTAAACAAATTTAATAATGTAGGAACATTTAAATTACTTGAATAGTCTTCATGGGATAATCTATATATGTCACTAGCTAGCCAAATATTTAGATTGGTTATGCAAGGTTCATACAACTTTTGATGTCAAAATATCTTATTCTTTCCTAATTGATTAGGGTTTTTTATATCTGCTAAGAATTTCACATTGTCATTATGGTGCCTTCCATTTTTTTCTTTATACATCTCACTCCTAGTCTCACCTTGATGGAAATTGTTTCTAATTGACCACATCCTTCTTCTTTGTATTCTTATTTTAGATCATCCTTTAGATTTGACTTCTTTATTCTAGATTTGGATAAAGATTTATGAGTTTAGGATCATAAAACCTTGGGGATTAAATAACTCCTTCCTCAAAAACATTCACCTATAATTCTCCCCTTTTTCTAGATTTGGATAAAAGTTTGAGAGTTTAATATTATAAGACCTTGAGAATTCAGCTAAGCTTTCATCATAAATGCTCATCTCTTATTATCAGACTCACATCTACACCATTTTTTTCATATAATTATATTTTAATTATATGGTATTGTTACTCCAATGATAAATTATAGCATAAGCATTAATATGGTTCTAAATTGTTTATTTTTTTTCATTTTATTGCATCTTATTTTTCCTTATATTTTTATATCTATGTACATTTGATGTCTTATTATTGTATCTTAGGAGTCTAAATAGTACATAAATGTTGATTAGTTTATTTTTAGTGAAGATAATAAAAATACATACATAAAAATAAAATACAACTAAACACTCTTGCCCAAGAACTAGGGGGAGCATAACATAATGAACAAAATCATAAAATAGAGATTAAAAAACATAAGAATTTTACCTCCTTTATCGAAGTTGATTTCCACTTATTGTAATAAGGATGTTCATGCTCTATATATGATATTAGATACTATTTTTAATTCTTCTCCATGTTGGTATCACTTCTCCAATGGTCACTTATGGCTTTGCATTGCTATTTTCTTGGCATGGTGTGAAGCTTGGAATAAAATAGGCATTATAACACTACTTTCAATGTCTTCTTGAAGGCATTCCTACAAAATAAACTTACACACAAAATATTATTGGCATATGGTGTGGTAACTTGTATTTATATATCTAATTACTAACTCTAACCGTAGGAAGGTTAGGTTTAATTCTAGCTTTGGTTGAGTCTAAAATAACCTAGTTTGAGTCAAGCTAACCCTGGGTTGGGTCAAAGCACTCATGAAGTCTTAACAACTCATTTTCAGATATTTATGAGCCATAAAAACTCACATTAGATATTTTTGAGGTTGTGACTCACCATTTTAGAATATTTAGGAACTAATAAATCATTTATTAGCTCCCTTGACCTTTGACTTCATATTTGGTTAAAATTCTTTTTTTGATAAATGAAATTCACTAATTTAACTTGGAATTTTTACTTAGGAAGTTAATTAAGATTTTATTTGTAACTAATATTGCTTAGTAATTTTTGTATTTTTTAAATTATTTTAAATGTTTTGAATTACTGGCTTGATAGGCTAAGAACGTGAAATTACTAGGTTTTAATTTTACTAGGGTTGAAACTAAACTAGGTTATAGGTGCAAATAGGGTACCCTAAATAAGTAAGCCTCACCACATTTTTTAGAAATTAATTCCCTTATGTGGTTTAATTTAGGCATTCAGATGATTTTTAGGCTTAAATTATGTCATGTGATATAATTTGAACTTAATTTTGATTTAGGCATGAAAGTGGCCAAAATTGAGTGTCTACAATTTGCCCCTATTTGAGAAGGCATTATGAGACACAAGCATAGTAATATATTTTAAAATAATTCAAAATCCATTAAAATGAGAGGTTCATGACCCAAAAGGTGGTTGATAAGCCCTCGATTCCCCCTCGAGGGAGTGGGTGAAAAAATACAATTATCAAACGTTCCCTCAAAACATAGAAAATAACATGACCTAGTGGAAATGGGAGTGGAACTATTGAATTTCCCAAAGATAGTTATAAATAGTAATGGCTATGGAGTCACTTAATTTCGAAAAGGTGGTTATAATAAATAATGAAATATACATTTGCTCTGGTAGGGTTGTGGGACTTACACTGACTTTCCCAAAGGTAATTATAATTAGTAATGAAATATAAGACAATGATTTGCTCAAAGGATATTATAATCAATGACATAGGCATTTACCTTATTTGGGTGGGTGGAGTGGGAAAAAAATAATGATTTTCCAAAAGGTGGTTATAATCATCAACATAGGACATAAAAATAATTATTTTCCCATAAGCAGTTATAATCATTAAATTGGTTAAAAATTAATGATTTGCCCAAAGGTAGTTATAATCATTCACACATTTAAATTTCATGATTTAAAATTATTTTACCCCAAAAATTTAAGATATATCATTGATCAATCAAAATAGAATCTATCACCTAAGCAAATTGGTAAGGGGAGCTAATGTGAAAAAGTTGTAAAAGGATTTACAATGAGCTGGCAAAGGATAAAAATGAGTATGAATATGCATGTTCAAACAAACATAGGGTATAGGTAGAAATAATAATGTTTTTATATAGGTATCATATGAGGCCCAAAAAAATGGTTTGATTACAACATGACCAAAAAAATAAGGTATGTAGGATCAAATGGCATACAAAATAGACCACATATGTGAAAAATACACTTCTTAGAGCATGAAGAATGAACTATAGGCCCTGGGGGTAAAAATTCAAAATTTTGGCTATATATTCACCTTTAGGGTGAAAAATATTTCATTTTCCCCCTATTTATTTGCATTTTTGAGCTCTAGTTGTATGTACAAATTAACTAAGTAAAATGGCATGTGCAGGAACTAGATGACACATTTTAGATCGCATGAGAGAACATATGTGGACATTGCATGATGGACCACTAGTGATTAACTTAAAATTTGTCATTAATGCTATTTTTATTGAATTTATTACTAGATTTAGGTTAGAAATGATGAAGTCACCATTTTTATTTTATGCCAAACAATGGCTTCACCAAAGAAAATGATGACTTTGTACGAAGTCATCATTCTTAAAAATGGTGAAATCACCAAAAATGGGTAGAAATTACCTAAATGGTGATTTCACCTATTTTTAGGTGAATTCATCATTTTTTTGAAAATTAAAAATTTGAAATCACATTAAAAGTGCAAAATTGCCTAAACCATGTCTTCATCATTCTTGAAAATATCAACTTCACCCTAGAAGCCAAAAATATCTAGTTTAGGGACCTGATAGGGGTCAAACCTCTAAGAGAGGGATAAATAAGCTTATCAGGCTCAGCTTAGGCTTAGGTAGTATTATATAATTGGGTTTATGCTAACTTATCCATGATTATAAGAGTGATTGACTATGTTGATTTACTAGGAGAGACATTCACATTACTTATGTGCCCCTCATATCGAGATAGAGGGGATGGTTAGATTATTACATGAATTAGATCTACATTATGTGGCATGAATGCCAATCACCCAATTAGATAGGGCATGCTTGATCATGTTTGATGAGTGATGGCATAACAATACTTCCACACTCCATTTGCCTACTAGGGAGGCATTAGTGATACTTGAGGATACCTAGTGTATCCTTAAGTTACCAATGTATGGATAGAGGCTATTTTAGACACATGTATCATAAAATCAAGCCATTATATATTATTTATTCATTTATCTTTGCATCCCCATGGTTTATGGGAAGGTATACATATACTTGACTGAGACATATAATGATATTCATCCTAATGATCTATCTATTGGGCATCCTTCACCACTAGCACTTATTTGTAGGGAGATCATGGTTCTTATGGCTATTATCAATGTCATCTTATTACCTGATAAGAGCATCTAGTAATTTCACATGGGCTTTAGATGCATAACGCAAAACATGCTAGATGAGTCAACATATTTTACATGGGGGTGACTATCTTAGCTTAATTTTATAGAGATCTCCACATGATAGCTTATCATAGTGGATGTAGTATTGGGACTTCACTGTACTAATTATCTAGGGCTAGGTGCACATTGTTAATGAGTGACCAGTGGGGTAGCAATCAGTATGGAACTTAATATATGGATAGGCATAGATAAGAGAAGGTAGGCATGGGTAAAAGGGGGAGGTATATTTATATTGTCTCATGTTCTATGATCTCACCCTATAGTTTTTCATTTAGAGACCTTAGCTCCCTATGGCTAGGCATAGATAAGAGAAGGTAGGCATGGGTAAAAGGGGGAGGTATATTTATATTATCTCATGTTCTATGATCTCACCCTATAGTTTTTCATTTAGAGACCTTAGCTCCTTTATTAGTTACAATGGTTCAGAGTAAGATGGTATATGGATTACATGACTACCAGGTGTTTTCTTATGGGTAGATAGTCTCATACCATTAAGGAGTACCACCTTGATGGAGTACTCCAGTAGTTTAGATTTACAAAAGATGTGCCTAAGGGGCCTAGATGGCTTACAAATGTTACATAGGAGATCAGCTAAGACACTCATGTCATTGAGAGGGTTGTAGCCACTACTAGTTACCTCAGTTTTCTATGAGTTCCTTGGTCTTATGTAGGGTGTGTTATAGATGTAGGGGTTACTCTATAATACATTCATTGGGTATAGGTGTGCCCTCTAAGTCTTACAATTCTAATGCAATTATGGGGATAAATGCCTATGGATATTGAAAATATGGAGGCCAATACATCAAACAAAAATATTAGTACTTGGTAGAGTAGTGAAAGTGAGTAGGGTGATGATGATGATGATGATGATGATGATGATGATGATGATGGATTTGATGGAAGAAATAATAAGGGATATGGGGATGGGGATAGGGATGGGGATGGGGATGGGGATGATGGAGGAAATAGCATAGTTATGATAGTGTTTGACTCTAGCTTAGTAAGAGTTATAGGGACACATGTTGGTCTAGGCTAGACAGGGCCTTTTGGCATAACTTTGGTAGGTATGGTTGTAGACATGTTAAAGGAGGAGATCACCACCAAGGTGGGGGAGATCATCATCTTATAGTGTTAGGTGGATAATATTTAGATCACTCAAGATATACATGATGATGACATGACTCATATTCAATTAGAGATTACCTGGCTGAAGGTTGAGAATGCTAGGATGGTATAGGTGCAAGCCTAGATCACTAAAGAGAGGGATTAGACCATCAATGATAGAGATCAAGCATTATATAATGTTAATAGGATTAGGTGAGAGTGTGATGAGGAACATAGAGGTATTCCATAGTCTATATTATCACATATAGTACTTAAAAGCCTTCAAGCTAAGGATAATGCCTCATATTACCAATGAGCCTATGCAATGATAGTTCTCAAGGACCAATAGGTTGTTTCATTTGAGGTATAGGATGTGCAAAGATTATTTAACATATTTGGTTAGTCTTAGATGAGGACCCATGTTATAGGTGCTTTAAGTAAATTAGCCCATCAATAATGACCACCTCCACTAGGACCACTAAGGCCACTAGGGCCACCTCTAGCCACAGGTCTCATGGACATAAATAGCTAGATTTGATTGTAGGCATCTTGGAATTTCGGCATAATTTTGGTATATGTCATTTTTCTTGTTTTATCAACATATTAATGTATTTTGAGACACCATTGTGATATGTATATATCCTCTCTATATATGATATTTGAGATACATTAACATTTAGTTTTGGGTCCTTCAAGGCTAATGTACATGTATATGATATTATATATATATATATATATATATATGATGATATGCTTATATTCATGTTCATCTCTTGTTTATCATTAATTATAATTATAGATTTTTAGTATCATTGATATTTATGCTCATGTATGCTTGTTCAGTTATTGCTTATGCCATGTATATGAGATCTTATTTTTTTGTTATTTGCTTATTTTGTATGACTCATATGTATGCTTATTCAGAGATGCACATCTATATAAACACATAATAAATCATTATATATATATATATATATATATATATATATATATATATATATATATATATATATATATATATATATACATATTACTCATAAATTTAGGCATATGTTTAGGTATTTGGTTGGTTTCTAACATTGGAAAAGTAGTGTCATTACATTGATTTGGTAGTCTCTATATGCTTGATTTTCATTGTAATTTACGATATTATGAATCATAGTTATGAATAACCATAATGACAATACATACCTTAAGCATGAAAAACTTAGTTTAAATACAAATATAGACATCCTAAGAATAAGATATGTACAATCAAATCCCAAGTGTAAATATAACAAATAAACCAAGTGTAGGACTAAATACAAACATTCACAACTGAAGTACAAGATATGAATAATTAAGACTCAAGTGTAAAAAAAAATTAATAGCCCTATGACAACTGATAAAGGCTCAAAAAAGTCAAAAAGTCTAGTAAAAACAAACAAAAAATAAGAACCAAACAAACAAACACAAAACAAAAACAAACAAACTATAAAAAATAAATAAACAAGGTAACCAGGAAAATAGAATAAACTAAAAAAAATAAAACAAATGAAATAAATAAACAATAACATGACAAAACAAACAAAAATAAACAAGATAAAACAAACAAGCAAACACAAACAAATAAGGAAAGATAAACAAAACTCAAATAAACAACATAAAAAAATAGATAAAACAAAATAAATAAAACAAAACAAACAAATGGGGCAAAATAAAATAAAACAAACAAACATGGATAAATAAATAAACAATAAAACAAACTATATAAACAAAATAAACAAACAATACCATATAAATAAATAATAAACAAACCAAAACAAAACAAAGAAAATATTGATAAACAAACTATTATTAACACACAAAGGCAAAAAAATATATTAAGCTAAACAGATGGCAATATGAAAACAATGATTAGTCACAATGTTAGTATAAACAAAATACAATTTTTTTGTGCATGTGTAATATAGGTGTTACTCTTGACAGCAAGGTGACCCCTAAGCTAGATAGTAATGACAGGTAAAATTACACAAGAATAAAAGGCACAAGGTTATCTCTAGGCTATATGGAGACAATGACAAAGGGTACAATGGAGAATGATTCCCCTTCGGATATAGGGAGCAATGGAAAACATTTCCCCTAGGCTATAGTGAGCAATGACCATAAAATATGGGGGGAATAAATTAAATAAGAAAGGGTAGCCAAACTGACTCTAGATGCACTAGGTAAGTGGACGCTACCTACATAGTTTTATGGACACAAGATACAACATGAACTTTAGGCTAAATATAGTTCTCTGATGATATGGGATAGAAGAAAACATGATTGACTTAAAGAGGAATGTATGAATGGTCTCACAAAATGGTGAGTACATAGGAAAAAAGGTATGGTGATGCTCATAGTCATGAAAACATAAACACAAATAAATCATGCAAGCGTGAAAGCATGATTTAGGCTAAAAACACACCAAAAGATAAGAGACAAGTATCCACTAATGAATTGGATTCATAATTTATAACACTTATTACATCTATGGCTTGAAATGAAAATGAGCTCACAAAATAATGAGAGCATTAGCAATGGTTCCTCATAAAATGATGAGAACATTCAAACATAAAATGTTTGAAAAATGGTGAGAGTGTTGGTAAATGTTGCTCACAAAATTGTGAGAGCATTGTTTAAGGTTACTCACAACATGGAAAGCGCATAATAAAAAAATAAGGATGGGGAAACTAAAGGACAAGTTATTACTTGTGAAATAGGTATAATACCTATAATATTTAAGGCAAAGAAGTGGTCATGAAGAAAATGGTAATGGTCATGCTAACCTAGGATACCCCATATATCCAAGTGCTACCTACATATATTATATGGACCTCGGTCCGATGTAGTTCTCCTAAAAATGGGATGGAAAAGGCAAAGATTCCTAGAAAGGAAGTTGGATAGATAAGAGAGTCCATCCCATAAAATTTTGATGGCTTTATACTTCTCATGAAATTTCTACCCCAATTTTCATGATTTATTGATTTTTTATATTTTCCTAAGTCTTTTCAAATTTTTAGTGGTTTTGGAACTATTTAAAATGTTTTTGTAATTATCAAGGCATCTCAACTCAATGGAGAATTATGAGATATAGAATGGTTCAACTCATAAAATGGTGAGAGTGTAGCTTAAACAAAAGTCTTGTAATATGGTGAGAGAATTTAAAATTAAAATGCTCGCAAAATGGTGAGTGCATTCAAAAAATGGTGGTTGATCTAACCTTAGAAAACACTGAGTGCTACCTATATAGACCAAATGGACCTCAATCCATTGTAGTTCTTCCTAAAATGGTGAAATTTTGGAAATGGTTTCCAATTTTTTGTTATTTTTGGTATATTAACTCATTATAGAGTTACAAGATATAACATAGTCCAAACTCACAAAATAGTGAGAGAGTGGTAAAGGGGTAAATGAGCTGACCTCAATATAAATCAAACATTGCCTACATAGTCCCGAAAGACCTCAACTCACTATAGTTCCACCTACACAAAAGGTGTCTGACTAAGAACTATCAAGTTTAAGTATATGGTAAATGACAAGGTAATGTATCAATGCATGGTAAAGGTGTTGTTCCTAATTTACCCAAAGGCAGCTATAATTAGGAAATAATAGCAAAGGTTAGTGATATCAATTTTCCCATTAGTGGTTATAATTAGTAACACAAGTAAATAATGTAACATCAAATGAAGGATGTAATTTCTAGAACCACTTTCATACTAATTTTATAAATTCCATTCAAATATTTTGATTCTGAAACTACTGTTAGGACTGAATCTATCATCAACCACTGAACATGCCTAAAGTAAAAATGAATCAGAGCCAAGGTTAAACATGATGTGCTAGGTTAGGTATAATAAATGGCTATTAATAGGCTAAGGTCATGGTAGAATGGTATAGGGTATGGTATAAATAATAAGAATAGTGTGTCATAACTTAAATAATCCTTGTAAACAATAATTTGAATCTCTCAAGCATAAAAACATTTGAGGTGCATTATGTGTATCGGTTCATCAAGTTCATCTCCTTCTAGTGTGGTGAGCCTATATGCTCTATAATAATAGTTAACAATAACTACATAAATCCCTAACCATTTAGGTTGGAACTTTGCCTTCTTCTTTTTCTCAACATTGACATTCTTTTGATTTTATTTTAACACAAGGTCACCAAGCTCTAATTATTGATACTTGATGCATCGATTGTATTGGCCACATAATCTATTCTAATAAGCCTAAAGGTTATTCAAGGCATCCATGTGTTTTTTTTCAATAAATTTTATCTCGTGTCAGTGAGCTACTATGGATCCCTCATCATCAATGATGTGTTGCAGTGAATTTTAGAGAGAAGACAACTCAACCTTGATAGGAAGAATGGCCTCAGTACCATAAACAAGTGAGTAGGGGGTAACTCCTATTGGAGTATATAATGTGGTGAGGTATTCCTAAAGGGTGTTAAATATCTAAAAGTTCTAGTTATAACCAACATCATTGACAATATTCTTCAAAATATTGACAATGGTTTTATTAGAATCCTCAACTTGGTCATTGATTTGTAGGTAGTAGGCAGTAGAGAAATGTTATTTGATATGGTATTGGGTACAAAGTGATTTCACATATTTATTTTTAAATGATATGCCATTATCAGATATAATGTCAGAGGGTATACCATAATAATAAATGAGATGGTTAAACATGAACTTGGTTATCTACTTACTAGTTACATAAGTAAGGGGAATGGCTTCCACCCACTTAGTGAAATATTTGATAACACTTAGGATATGTTTATGGCCATTTGAGGATGTAGGGTTAATATTTCCTATGAGGTTGAGTCCCTAGGTTGAGATTGTCCATGGGTTTTTTAGTGGTTTGATCATATTTATTAGAGCATGAATAAAATTAGCATACTTCTAACACTTTACACACCTCTTCACATATGTAGCTGTGTATATTTCCATAGTCGGTCAATAATAACTAGTATGTGGTAGTTTCTTGATTAGGATTACCCCATTTTTTTGGGCTCCACACACTCCATGAGATTCCCTCAATGTTAATCTAGATTATACTTAAGGTAAATAACAAAGCATAGTTCCATCATAGCTTTGATGATACAGGGTTGATCCAAGTAAAGTACAATAAATTGGCTTTGTAGATGAAGGCTTTTTATTTCTTACATGAAAATATGGGTGGAAGAATTTAGTCTTGAAGATAGTCATATATGTCATAATACTAGACAGATGTGGGACCAATAATGTTTACAACCATTTTGATGGTTGATTGTTTGTGTGCTAACACTAGGAGATGTTTAACAAGAAATTGATAATCCCTGGCTCTATCAATGATCTGAATCATGGATAAAATGATGGCCATGGCATTAGTTATATTATTATTGGATAAAGGTATTCATTCAAACTGAATGTTGGTAATTTGTTGCTTGAGACTTTGACCTTGTCTTTGTATGGTACCAACTTTTTTTCCTTCATCTAGTACTAGTCTATGACCTGATTGATGATTAGCTATGAATCACCATGAACTAGTAAATTTTGGATGTTCCACTATACTTCTTGGTGAAGCCCTATAATGACTGATTTGCATTCAACCATGTTGTTGGTATAGGGGAAACCAATGTAAAATGACTTGGGAATAAGATCCCCTTGTGGTGTAACAAACAACATTTTGGCACTTGATCCATGATCTATGAATGAATCATAAAAGTAAATCTTCCATTATTCTTCATTAGGAGGTGATTCTACTTCTACAACAATCATGATGGCCTCATTTATAAATCTTATTTTCATAGGTTGAGTATCATGAAGAGGATCTTTTACAAGTTGATCTACAAGTAATTTTCCCTTAATGTCCTTATGACTAACATATTCAATTTCAAACATGCTAAATAGTATGATCCAATTTTCCATTCAACCATGTAAAGTTATTTTGGAAATTATATACTTGAGTGGATCTACTTTGGCAATAACAATGGTTTTGTTATTCAATGTGTAATGATGCAACATTTGGGCTATGAATACCATTGTTAAATAATCCTTTTGAATTGATGTATAATTATGCTCATACGTGACCAATGTTTGGCTTAGATAATACACAGCGTGATCTTTACCCTATTCATTATGTTGTGTCAAAATGTCCCCAAGGCATTTTGAATTGTTGATAGGTAAAGTAATAATGGCTTGTTTAGCATTGGAAAAAATTAAATAATATGAGTGGCCAGGTATTCCTTGAGATGTTTAAATGTTTTCTACCACTCTTCATTTCATGAGAAAGTAATACCCTTCTTTAATAAATGTGTGAATGTATGGCATTTATCAGCCAATTGTGATATGAAGCATCAAATTGACTAGATCTTGCCCTATAAATTGTAGAGGTGCTTTAAGGTAGATGGCAGTGGCATTTTGGTAATGGATTTAACTTTGGATGGATCAACTTCAATGCCCATATGAAAGATGATGAAGCCTAAAAAACTATTAGAAGTTACTCCAAATACACATTTCTTAGGGTTTAACCTAACTTTTTACTCTCAAAGCCTCTCAAAGATTCTTCATAGTATGTCTAGATGGTCAGAACAGGTATTTTATTTACCTAGGATGTCATCAACATAGTCCTCAATGATGTCATGCATCATATCATGGAAAATAATTGCCATGGCTCATTGGTATGTGGATCCTACATTATTAAGTCCAAATGGCATCACCTAATAACAAAATGTTCCCCGTAGAGTGGTGAACATTGTCTTTTGTTGGTATTCTAATGCAATTTTAATCTGGTTGCATCCTAAAAATCCATCTATAATAGAAAACAATTCATATCCAACCATAGAATCAAATATCACGTCAATATTTGATAGAGAAAAGTCATCCTTAGGGAAGGCTTTATTAATATCCTAGAAATTAGTGTATATTTTGATACCTTCTAGTTTCTTGCTTACTAGCACAATGTTTGAAATACACTCTAAATAGTCAATTGACCTAATGCATCTCATGTCTAATATTTTTTCTAACTCTTTCTTAAATAGCACAAAAATACAAGGATGCATCTTTCATAGCTTTTGCTTAAAACATTTGTCATCAGGATGTACAACAAGATGGTGTAAAACCAAGGCAAGGTCCAAACCTGGCATGTCCAAATAGGCCCATGCAAATATGTCAACAAACTCCCTCAAAAGGGTTATAAAAATTTCATATTTCTCATTATTAATGGATGTGCCTAATTTGATCAATTTTGGGTCCTCTAGAGTCCCAATGTTAACCTTGAAAGTTTCCTCCACAAAAAATGTAGAACTATATTCTAAAATAGTTGACAAGGAAGTAAATTGGTTAGCAATGGTAAAGTCTTCTAGCTAGACTAACTTGTTTAATTATCCTAAACATGATTAATTATAATCTCCTAATATTGGTAAAGGCAATGTAACAAATACTTTGGGGTACTCTTCAACAATCTGTACAAAATCTTAGTGTTCCTCGGTATTGATCTCAGATCCATAAATAAGCTTTGGACTATAGGTCTTCTATGCTTCATATGAAGAGGGGTAAACATACATGTCTAATGGAACTAGAAACTAGTTTTCACTAAGAGACTTACCTTTTTCTTTACTTTTACCTTGGTCAAAAATTATCTCAAAGAGGTTTTCACTTTTAGACCTCAATGTTTGATTTTGTTTTTGTTTTTGGCTAAGGAAGTTCACTCACTCTCAAAAATAGGTACTAACCATGGCTTGAAATTTATCTAGTGTGATGTCATCAAGCATAAGGGATTGGCTCAGGTAATCATTAAAGATGTCTTTATAGAAATTAGATGTACACAAAAAATCCATGATGGATATCTACATAGGTGTCTTCTTTAGCTTCTTTGCAATATCATAAGTCTTTCCTTCAATTTTGGTAGTTGCTTTATTTTTAATATGCATGGAAGTATGACTCATTCATGGAATTTGGCTATGGTCCTTTGATAGTTATTTTGGCTCATCTAGTTACGAATATGCAATATTAATATAACATTTGGATTTGGTAATTGGTTGGGGATGTACGAGGGCCTAGAATGATAATTCTTAGATGGTATTGAGCTTGGATACTAACATAATCTGAAGGAGAATTATTGACATAAGGAGGTTGTTAGGTATTTCTTGGTTGATAGGCATTATTAGGCAAAGGTCTTGGTCTATTGGTAGTTAGCCAAGGTTGAATGGTAATAGTGGCAACATGATCATTTGAGACATGTCCCATAACATTTTTGTAGGTATGTGCAATGGCATGATGGTTTCCTTGGTTGGTTTGGTTATTTTGCCCTTAGTTTTGACCATTTTTTTGTTGTTGTTGTGGTTGGCATTATTGATATTGATTTTGTGGTAGAGTTATCTATCATTTTTGTTACTATTGTTGGTAATATTTTTGGTTATTTTTACTATTATGTTGGGGAAATGCATTTTGGTAGATGCCCAAGTTATGATTGGTCGTAGGAACATGGGTATCTCATTAAATCTCTCCATTTTCTAGCATATTTTCAATCAGATGTCTAAGCTAGATATACCAGTGTATAGAATGGACTTTGATTTAATGGTACACATAAATTGATGTTCTTTATGTATGCACATAATATTTTCAAACTTTTATTGATTACTAACACTTTGTATCTTGCAGTAACCCGATGAGTCTCAATCTCTTTGAGTGTATGCCTTAAGGGGTGCACCAAGAAAGGGGTGGACAAACCATTGGTGCTTTATAAGATTTTTGTCCCTTTTGCCACTTTCCATCTACACACTTGTCTCCAAAAACCATTTACCCTAATCTTATTCTTCTTAGTCTTACCTATTCCAAACATTTATCATATCATTATCCTTCTTTTTCTTGCCTTGACCCCCTTTCACCAATTGATTATACTAGGTTAATTAGGTCAACCCTATATAGTTTTCAACCTATGATTACTATACAGGGTTGAATGGGTTGACCTTTTACTATTTTTGGGTATTTTCACTCAAATTTTTGTTATCCATTTGGTTGACTTAGCTCGAGACCTAGTAAATTATCTCTCGAAAAATACAGGGTCAATTGGGTCAACCCTGTATAACTGACATATTTGGAAGGATTTAGGGTAAGATATGCCTATATATACAAATTCATTTCCAACCATTTGAGAATAGAGAAGTGAAGAAGAATAATTGCACACAAACATCTACTTATTGAACATTCTACTTGAAGAATAAAGCTTAGGGTTCCATATTTTATTTAGAGATATGGATCTTATCTTGTGAAGAAGTCTTTTAGATGCATAGATAGGTTATGTATCCTAGAGCTGATTTGTTTTTGTTATCCTTACATACCACAATAATATTTTGTGAATCACCTTATCCAAGGGAGAGATTGAGGCTCGGTAGGTTCGTATTCAAAAGTAAGTATTCCTAATTTTATTTCTCCTTTGTAAGAGTAGATAGATAATGCATTTGTGCTTCTCTCCCATGCATTAGAATTTTGTATACATTGACGTGAGTATATATATTTTATGCATGTTTAGTTTAGGTTATTTTGTTTCTAACCCCCACTTTGTGCCACAAGCTTTGGTGTGTACTAAATTAGATTTACTTTTTTGTTTATTAGAATAAGGTGAACATTAAAATTAGGAATATTTTAGGGTTATTGCATGATTGTGTTAGACTGTAGGCTTTGGAACCCTTCTTAACATGGTGTATTATGACAAGTGATCCCCTAATTGAGTCTAGCATATCCTCATATTGGTCATGCTTTCACTTAACAAATGTATTCCCAATATTAAGCGTAGGTATGCTCTATCTTCTTAAAGATAGGATTGATTTATATACATGATGCATTTTTTATTGAATGCATTCTGGTAAACTCGACGTGAATCATATCCCACCACTGGTTGGATTATATTCACATTTCCAATTTATTCTTAGTATTTTATTCACTTTATCTTCACCTTCATAATACATTCTAGTGAACTCGATGTGAATCCTATCCCACCATTGGTTGGATTGTCTTCACATTTCCACTTTATTCTTAGTATTTTATTCACTATGGATTCACCTTCATAATACATTCTAGTGAACCTGACATGAACTAAACCTTACAAGATTTATTCACTTTTTTTCATTATTTTTATCATATATTTTCCATACCTTTCTTACTTTTCAAATTACTTGTAAAAATTATCTTGTTTAATTCACAATCTATTATAGGCTTTCTAATTTTCCCTGTTTGTTGTACTAGGTCAACCCAATTGACCATGTAAATTTTTCCAACCTTTTTTCACTATATTGGGTCAACCCAATTAACCCTATGCTATTTACAGACCTTGTTCACTCTTTTTTTAGCCTTTTTTCACTATACTAGGTCAACCCAATCGACCCTATACTATTTTTAGGCCTTGTTTTCTATGCTAGGTTGACTAAGTTGACTCTATACTATTTTATGTCACTTCTTATCTCTTTTTTATTTTTTAAACCTCTCTTTTGTGTGGTTATTGATGAGTGTCATCTATCTCCTCATTTAATCAATATTCAATTGATGTTTTATCAACCAGGGCTAGTGTCCAAAGCTATCTATAGTAAGGTATGGGATGGTAGATCTAGAAGATTGCTTATGGGGGTGCTTGTTGATCCTATTCTTACTTTGACTAAAGAAAGGAATGTGTCCTAAACTACGTGATTCACACTTTTTCTATAAAAAAAGAAATAAATCAAATCAATCCACTCTTTTGCTGGAAGTAAAAGATCACACTCCTATTTTATGTTTGTAGGGAAAGTAAATTCACACTCCTACTTATGAAAGGAAATTTTCTTCACACCTCTACTATAAAAAAAAACATACTTTTGCATAGAAAAGAAATGAAATAAGAAAATATTCTTTTTAAACTATGAATTTTTTTTTATGTTTTTATAAATAAATGCAAATAGTAATAAGATTCTAATTAATTATAACAATGAATTAATAAAAAAAAACATAAATACCATACACAGTTCCTAGTTCCAAGGAGAGTGGGCCCTTATTCCTCTCAGACTCAGGAACAAAGATTAATTAGTGCTAGATACTAAAGTATTAATTCATAGAAATGAAATAATTACAATCTAACTGAAACCTGTATGCTTTTGTAATATCTGGTTCTTTATTCTCTATTTAATCTATATCTTCTATTATATTCATAGTCAAAAGTCTTACACTTTATACTAATACAATCAACTCAAAATAGAATGCAAAAGAATAGGACTCCTTGGTCGATCCCTTCATCCCAAGATAAGAGATTATATTTCTAAGAGATCCAATTATTTTGATGAAATAAATATCCTATCCTATAATAGTTATAAAATATGATTACATACAAGTTTATCAAAAGCAAGTCCTTCAAAATAGTAGGCAGTTATTTTCCTTATTTGATTCCAGCTAGAATAGTTATTTCTTATCCTATCTAGCCTTTAGCTTCCTATTTATGGCTTTGTCCTTACAAAATTCTTAGAATTGACCCTACATAGTCGAGAGGAATGAGCCTACAGAGTCTATAGAAATAAGCCTACAGAGTCCATAGAAACAAGCCTGTAGAGTCTATAAAAACAAGCCTACAAAGTCCATAGAAACAAGCCTACATATTCCATAGAAACAAGCCTATGTCTTTTTCTTGAGCATTCTTCACACCAAAGATTACTAAAACATGATATGTATTAGACATTAATGACAAAGTAAAGGTTTAGTCTTTGGTTCAATATAAACAAGACAAATATCTATTTTCCATGTAATAGTTGTCTAAGAATCTAAGATTTGCATAAAGTAATATCCTTTGAGAGATGGATTGAGGGAAATATTATGTCAATAATGAGCCATATTCTGAGCTCATCATCTCCCCCAAGCTTTACCTTTTGTAAGTCCCACTGCAAACATTTATTGGCATTCAAAACTATGGCTTCTACTATTTATACTCTAACCCAAGTCATATTCATCAAATTCATCTGTTATATGTCTACATAAATTGCTTGTAAATCCCTAATGTGTTTGAATCATTTGTTTCCATATACAAAATTTCTCCTCTAATTTTGGAGCCCAACTCTACCATCCTGGAATAGGTATGATTAGTAAAGGGGGTCTATATCTCATGCCAATCCATTTTTGTTCTCCCCTAGAGTTGATTACCTTTATTAAAATTTCCATAATTAAGGATGCTCTCCTCTTACTCCATCTTAAGTTATTTGGGGACATGACCTCTCACCTTTTAAGAGGCACTAAAAGTTGGTCCCATCTATTTACACTTGCAGCCACTACTGAATCAAAACTCTATCTTGAAAATAAATCAAAAGAAATAGCACAATCATATAGAACCTATAAATAATGTGTTTTAACCTCATAATTCAACAAAGCACAGTTAAAATTTTTTTTGATCAATTTGGGAATAGGAAAGGCTAGTCTAACACATAATCCTGTAGTCTTAGCATGATTTGTATAATCCTCAAATCTACCTTTCCATGCCATTTGATTTTTGAATGTAGAATGTAATGCTCTTGGTTGAACTTCTACTACATGAAGATTTATCAAAAACTTATTGTGCTCATTATCTCCTAGAATCAATTCATGCAAATAAAATTCACAAAGCAAATCTTGCTAATCAGGTTCAGCACTATAGAAAAATTTTAAAAATGTTGTTGGCTGCAAAATTTTATAAGGAAGGTAACAGGAGATTCGTAGAAGCTACTATCTATAAAATTGTTCAAATAAAAATAAATTGTATGCAGGAGAAGGATTCCTACATGCCAAAAGAGTTTTCCCTAATTTGTATGCATCCTACAAATTTTCTTCTAGCTCTTGGACTTTAGCTTTTAATTCTTTCTTTTCATTTTCCAAGAGTTTGTTTGAAGAAGTTGCATCTTTGTTTTTTCGTTTAAGTATAGAATATTATTCTTCTATTTGATATAGTATTTGCAAAGGAGGAATACCTAGATCACTTTTTAACAACTATGGTCAACAAATACCTGAGGAGGAGAAGGTGCAATAGCAGGTGTTTCGAAAGAATTTACCAAATTTTTTAATCTCCTATTTTCCATCTTCAGACTTTATGCATATAGACAAAGATTTATCTTTTCAACTTCATATTCTTTTATTATTTCCTCTAATCTATGAATTTTTACTGCATGATTAGTAGACACTATATCTAATTTTTGCACTAAATATGAGTTGAGATTATCCTTGTTTTGCAATTGACTGATCAAGTTAGCAATGTCAACTGTCTATTGTTGTTCAAGAGCTTGAGCTTGAGAAAGCTGTAAAGTTAGCTGCATAATAGGATCATTTAGATTAGATGATTCATCTTTCTCATTGGTACATATAGTTTTCCCTTTATCCATTATATTTTCAACTAGAATATGTGGTTATCCTGCCATACTTAATTCCTCTGCCATGTGTGGCTCTTCCTCTAGATTTGTCTCCTCCATTATGATTGGAGAGTTCCTTTCGGAAGGAATTTATTCAATATCTATAGGTGTAAGAATATTCTGATGTATGGGGAAATAAGACACCATTTTAAGACTATCTAAAATATCTACAACTTCTTGTTCATCTTCTTCTATTAAAATAAGCCTTCTCCTTCTTTTAGTTACTCTTTAAGCTACACTTGGTTGGCTTTCCTTCTCAACTACCAAACCCTTAGTCTTTTCAAGTTTTATAGCAACCTTCCATCTCAATTTTCTTCTTCTTGACAAGGGAACTAGTTGTACAATAGACTCATGAGGTTCTTATGGGGACATTAAAACTTCAAGGTTTTGAGACCTTGTGATTCTTCTTAAAGAAGAAGAAGAAGGATTTTTTGTTGGGACTGCAGTATGTGATTTCTTCCTTGGTGTTGTTTTCTCAGCTGATACAACAGGTGGAGATGAGTATTCTTGTGGTGAATTTAGTGTTTATTGTGTAAGTAAATCCATAATTTATTGTGCTATACTATTCTAAAATTCCTCCCAAACCTCTTGACCTTACTAAAGGAAATGATGCTAGATAATAAGTTGAATAAGGCCATGATGCCTAAGAGTAGAATTAAGGGTTGTAGACATAACTTGTAGAGCACCATATAAGAAAGATGGGAGGTTAATTTTGTACTAAGGGTTTTGTCTCCCATGCTTAAGATGTATTAACATTTTCATGGTGTCTCCCCCTAAAATACTGTGTTGCCCTTCACAAATGATATATTTAAGTACCCACTTAGCTACAGATTTCCAATGTTTAGGAAGTGAATTTCTTTTAATCCCTTTTGATTTTCCATTGGAATATACTAAACACGAAGTTTTGGTCAGCTCATTACCATAAAATTGACTAATTAAATGACTAAATGAAACTCTATATGTAGCTCTCATTCCCCCTTTTAGAACTTGTATAATTTGGCTTATAATTTGAGTTGTAACAGGAATAAAAATGCCTTTCACAATTGAAAATTTAGGGGTGAGATTGGTAATGAATTCACTTACCATTGTTTCATAATGAAAGGTAGCCAACCATTGGCTCTAAGCACTATTATATAAGCTTTGTCTTTATGAAAATTTGTTGGATCCTTTGGCTATGATCTTGTCTTCTATCCCATTTCTATGCAGAGTTATAGTCAGCACAATTCTTTTAATTCTAATTAAGGTGTAGACCAAACTTTTGTTAAAATCAGTAGGTAACAGCCACTGAGGATTGGTAGACTAGCTTCTATTGAAGTCTATAGAAAGGAAATGGTTCATTTGAAATGCTATAGCTGTATGAGTCCATAGTTTGGTATGATGATTTGATACAGTTAGGCACCGCATGTTTCTATAGAGTGTGCCAGTCATTTTGTCTCATCAATACAAGTTATGTGAAATGATGATGTGTCATATTGATGGTGATGATGATTCATTATTTCATTTAAAATCCTTTTTGTATGATGTCCCATCATTATGATACTTGATGACTCAATTGATGATATCAAAGCTGCACACTTATCCATACACCTTTGGTAGCTTAGTTGCATGATTTTTCATTATGGCATGTGTCATTCTATTCTAGAAGATTTAAATTTGGGTCATCTCTAGAGAATAGTGTATTAAACAAATTAAAGATAATTAGCTAACTAAACATAGATAAATAAAATATATGTCTTACTTTAACCTTAGATGTTATCCTTTGCTCGCCATGTGTCCTGCACAAATAGGTTTGCATAGCTTAGTTTATTACATGGAGATGACCAATAATAGTGTCATGATGATATTTTATTATAATTTTTTTCTTTTTCCTTTTGGCTAGCCATTGCTAGTTTTCTTTCCAAAACCCTTTTTTTACAATGCATAGCCAGCCAGCAATCTAGTTTTCTGGGCATGCATTGTCAATAGCATCCCTGAAAGGATTTTCACTATTGATGTTTTTTTTAGACTATAGGATTATCAAGGAGCATGTTCACTGGAAGAAGTAGAGCTTTCTAGAATAGCTACTTGATCCTTTACTTTTTGAATAAATTCATCTTTATTGAGAGGTTTTTGATATAGCTTTAATCTATGTCCATTGACTAATAGAGCTCTTCTGCTATCATCAATAAGTATCAGCTTAACAGAAATATTTTCATAGACCTCTTCAATATCATAAGTTATAAACCATCTTGTTTGTAGTTTTCCTTTGAACTATTGAAATTTAGAATCAAACAACAGTACCCAATCTCCTTTTTGAAACTTCCATTGCTTGATTTGTGCATCATGCCAAACTTTTCTTTGATGTTATACTAGTTCAGTTCTTTGTAGTGCTTCCATCCTCATTTCATCAAGTTGATTAAGCTACAAGAGTCTTTCTTTTTGTATTTCTTCTAATTCAATTCCTGCTTCTACAGCTATTTTCAAAGTTTGTAATTCAAATTCAACATAGAATAAAGGCTTCTCACCATAAACCAATTCATAAGGTGAAAATTTAGTTATTGTTTTCCAAGTAGTATTATAGGCCCAAACAACTTCTGGTACTTTATCTACCTAATTATTTCTACTATAATTAACAACCTTGGTTAAAATGATTTCTAATTCTCTGTAAGTGACTTCAACTTGTCCATTAGCCTTTGGATGGTATGGAGATGTTTTTCTATGTTGAGCTTGATACACTTGCATGAAATGCTTTATCATGTTTGACATGAACTATGGTCCTTGATCTGAGACTATCTCTCTTAGAGCACCAAATCTTTGCATGATTTTGGAATATAAAAAATTAGCTACCATCTCCTCTCTTACATGAGTTAATTATTCCACTTCTACCCACTTGGTTACGTAGTCTATACATACAAGGAGATATTCTTTTTCTCTAGAAGGGGGATCCACTAGACTGATAAAATCAATTCCCCATTTCTCAAATGGTTCTAAAACCAATTGAGGATGAGGGTGTAGAGGCATCTCTGTTGAAAGAGTAGGCTGTCCAATTCATTGACAAGCATCACAATGTCTGACATATCTTTTTATATACTGATGAAGATGAGGCTAATAATATCTTGCTCCCAAAATTTTATGTATAATTCTTTGAGATGAGTAATGACCTTCTCCTGGTTCATCATGACAAGCTCTAATGATATCATAAGCTTCACCATTTGTCACACACCTGTGAAACACATGATCAAGTCCAAGTTCAAATAATATTCCTTTAATCTATTTAAAAGAACAAATTTCTTTGATTAAACGTTTCTTTTCTTTTTGTGAAAAGTGCAGAGGAAACTTCCCTATGGTGAGGTAATTGGCTATATTAGCAAACCATGGAGATTGTGCTAAAATA
The DNA here is from genome assembly GCA_037957365.1 of Torreya grandis. Classification (NCBI taxonomy): domain Eukaryota; kingdom Viridiplantae; phylum Streptophyta; class Pinopsida; order Cupressales; family Taxaceae; genus Torreya; species Torreya grandis. The sequence continues at coordinate 3,431,833 of JARHVA010000808.1, forward strand.
GTAAATAATTGTTCATCTAGAAAGTCATCTTCCACTAGTTCTTCTTCACCTATAGTGTTTATTCTTGACAATAAATCAGTAACCATATTATACTTCCCTAGTTTGTCTATAATAGTAACATCAAATTCTTGTAAGAGCAATATCCATCTAATAATCCTACCTCTCATAATTGGTTTGTTGGTAAGATATCTAATAGTTGAATGGTCTGTATAGATAAATACCTTGTAGCCTATTATGTAGTGTCTAAATTTTTTAATTGCATAAATTATAGCTAAGAATTCCCTCTCAATTATGGTGTAATTTCTTTTAGTAGGTGTCATGTTTTTTCTAATATAATATATAGCATACATGTTACCCTCTTCATCCTTTTGTCTAAGAACTACTCTTAATGTTGTACTAGAAGCATCTATGTATATATGGAATGGCTTAGTCCAATCTGGTCCTCTCAATACTAGATCAGTAACAAGTTTAACTTTGATGGTCTCAAAGGCCTACTGGACTATCACTCCATTTGAATGTACTGTCTTTTGTAAGCAAGTTAAAAATAGGGGTAGATATTTGGCTAAACTTATCTATAAAGTGATTGTAGTAACCAGCATGTCCCAAAAAACTCTTAACTTTAGTTTGTGTTTGTGGAATGGGTAAATTAGAGATTATTTTGACTTTCTTTGGATCTACTTGAATGCCTTTTGCAGAAATATGGTGTCTTAGGACTATTCCTTCATCCATCATCAAAAAACATTTCTCATGGATCAAATATAATTGATGTTCCTCACATCTAATTAGTACTCATTCCAAATTAGTAAGAACTTCATAAGTTTCACCATAAATAGTGAAATCATCCATATATACCTCAACACAATCATTTTTAAGGTCAGAGAATATTGCTAGAACTGCTTTTTGGAAGGTTACTAGAGCATTATAGAGTCCAAATAGAAGTACTCGATAAGAAAAAGTTCCCTTAAGGCAGGTAAACATGATTTTATCTTGATTTTTAGCTGCTACCGTTATCTAGTTATACCCACTAAACCCATCTAGGAAAGAAAAATATTTATTTCCTGCCAAGTTATCAACAACTTGATCAATAAAAGGTAAAGAAAAGTAATCTCTTAATGTTGCTTTGTTCAATTCTCTATAATCTACACATACTCTTAACTTTCTATTTTTCTTAGGCATAATTACCAAAGGTGACACCCACTGGCTGTCTGAGATGGGGTAAATAAACCCAACTTCTAGTAACTTTTGTATTTTTTTTGACTATTTTCTTTAATGTTGGGTTTATTCTTCTTTGCGGTTGTCTGATCAATTTGATAGATTTTGTGTAAATGTGATGAGTGCATATGCTAGGGTGAATTAATTTTATTTTGGTATAATCCCAAGCAAAAGCCTTGGTATGTCTTTCCAATACTTCAAAGAGTTGATATTCTTCTTCATTTGTTAACCAACTATTGATGTTCAAAATCTTTCTAGTTAATATTATGATTGGTTTTGTACTTGGGTAGTTGGATTCTATTTTCTTAAACTCACTAATTAATGAGTTCAAAGGACATGGATGAGGAAGTATCTTATGAAACATAGTTACATTATCAACAAACTCTTTTCCAAGAGGAATCAGTCTTGCTAAGGAACAATGAAATGCATCTAAGAAATGAGTTTGTTATTGTTCTACCAATTTGCACACACTTTCCTGAATCAATCTATGATTATATGATAAAGAAGTACTAGAATAATTAGAAGTGTAGGTTTTAGAATATTTTGTTTGACCTAAGAGCCCTGAATTAAGGCAGTCCATTATTTCTAGACTAGTCGAATCCGTAGCTTTCAGACTGGCAGAGTCTGTAGTTTCTAGACTGGCAGAGTTCATAGATTTTAGGTATATGTCTCCATTCAATTCTTCCAAGTGTTTTTTAACTATGATCATGGCTAAGGAGGAAATCTTGTTTAATGTGTTGTTTGATTCATCCACCCAAAGTTCTTGTATATAATTTGTTGATGGTTTTGCAGGAGGATACAAGGAGATGCATTTGGATTTTAACCCATTAGAAATGGTCATGTCTCCTAAATTACAATCAATCAATGCTGCTACAGTATCCAACCATGGTCTACCTAGGATTATAAGATATCCTAGATTCTTTGTTTTGAGTTGAAAGACCATGAAATCTACTAGATATTCCCAAGATTCTATTAGCACTTTAACATTTTCTATAGTCCCCTCTAGTTTCGTTACTGACTAGTCTGCCATTTGAAGAATGGTAGTTGTGGGTTAAATTTCCATCAAAGATAATGCATGGAAAGTATCAATTGTCATGACATTGATTTCTACTCCCAAATCTACCAAGATGTTAGGGATTTCTTTTCCTCTGATTGTAACTGTGATCACTGGGCTTCCCAGATCTATATATTTTGGAACTAATAGTTTTCCTACTAATAAATCAATAACTTTTCTATCAACATGAATGGTTCCAAGATGTTTTAATTTACTCCCAGGTGTCTTAATACAAAGTTTTTTGATGATATTATTTAATTTAGGTATATCCCTAATAAATTGTATAAGGGGTACCTCAATATTGATCTTTTACAACTCATGGACCAAGTTTGAGTCTGGTTTAATATCAATTTCTCTTAATCTTTCAGGAAAAGGAACTACTAGTGTAGTAGTGTTTCCTTTGTTTACTTTAGGGTTCATTTTGATTTTATCTTATCCAGTGCTTAATTGAGATGATTATATCTTTTCATTTTCATCAAGTATTTCAGAAATGAGAACTAGAGGTTTTTGTATAGTTTTCCCTGATCTCAAATGTATGTCTGAACACTCAATAGCTCCAACATTGATTGTTTCTTCCTATTCATTAACATATATAGGTGTTGGTTTTTTATTTTTTTGATTTTCTATTGGATTTTTAGGCATTGAGGGATGATTGATTTGTCCTTGTTACTAAATGACTAGGGGTGGCATAATGGTTTGCTATTGAAGTGGTCTTCTTGGTTAGGCAAATTGTGACTATGGGTTCCACTGATGATTCCATTATTGATATGGATATGGCATCCATTGTTGCTATGGTACCCATTGTTGTTGTGTTTTTGGCACCATCCATGGAGGTGTTGGCATCCAATCTTGTCCTACCCATGGATTTTAAATTGATGGAATTTATAGTTGATTCCAAAATGGTGAAGGAACTGAAACATTCCATGGTGCCATCCATGGATTAACTAGATTTCTTGCATTAAACTATCCTTGAGCCTAGTTTTTTGGGGCAAAGTCTTGTCTCTAAATATAATTTAATTCTTCAGTGGACTGGACTTGTGTTTTCAATTGATTCTTTAAAACAGGTAGAAGGGTGCAATATTTGGTATCATGATTTTTTGCATCACAGATCCCACATGATGAAACATTGGTTCTATCTAAGGGGAAGTCTTTAAGGGTGTGTTTCTATCGACACTTAGGACAATAGATTGCTAAGGATTTTATTGTATTTGCTTTAGCTTGAAGGCCATCCAAAGTACTATTTAGTGTAACTAGGATATTTGTCTTTAGATTAGCAAATTCTTCCATTAATTTACCCACTTCATTAGATTTTCCTAAATTTTCTTTTCTAATTCTAGGTTTCATCCGAGATTAATTGGTACAAAGCTCAAAATTTTGATCAAAATCCAACTTATTTATATCTCCTCCACCCATCAAATTTTAGGCATTTCTAGTGTCTTCATCCAATCCTTTCAAGAAAACTAATTTCTAAATGTCTTTAGTGAGGGGATAATTGCTTCTTTTATGAGTGAACATGAATCTATCTAAATAATCCTCTAAATATTCATCCTCATTCTATTTGATTTTGAAAAAATCCTCTTTTCTTTCTCACACTCAGTAGTAATCTTGGTATTTGTTCAAGAATTCTATTTCCATGTCATCCCATGTTCTAATAAAATTTCTAGGTAAACCCATGAACCATCTCATAGCTACATCTTTAAGTGTAGAGGGAAATAGTTTTAATTTATGGTTATCAGTTGTGTGATAATAGGTTTGACATAGCACATTAAACTTAAATAGGAGTTGATCAGGATCTTCTGTAGATCATCCCCAAAAATTTGGCAGATCAGCTAGTGAAATATTTTTCATGGGGGTTTGATCATTAGGATTTGCAACAATAGGAAAGGAAAAAGTCCTTCCTAGTGTGAATTATTGATTTTTTTGGAGAGCCATTTCCTCTTCTGATGATATTTCAAAGTCGAGATGATCTTCCCACTAAATGTTTGTGGTCTCAGTTATGGGTTGTTCCAAGTTCTCAAAATTTTCTTCAACTATGGATTTTTGAAATGCTTCTTCTAAGTCTTTGTTAATCTCTAAATAATGTCTTCCTATAAGAGATTGATCTTGAGGAATTCGTCCTATGGGGCTTTCATGTGGCAATGGCCTAGTTTCTATCCTAGTTTTAGAAGATTCTTGCAAATAGATTTCACTTATATCTTCTGGTTCACTACTCAGATATTTTGAAGGAGTGTCCACTTGTGTTCTTGATGGAAACTTTAGAATAAATCATCCTTTAGAATCTCTAGGATGGTACATCAATTTATTAACTATTTTGAGTTTTTTTTTTTACAATTTTTATGATTTTCACTTTAGACCAATAATTATTACCTTACTAACACCTTATGTTCCCTGACAATGGCACCAAAAATAATGAGTGTCATCTATCTCCTCATTTAATCAATATTCAATTGATGTCTTATCAACCAGAGCTAGTGTCCAAAGTTATCTATAGTAAGGTATGGGATGGCAGATCTAAAAAGCTACTTATGGGGGTGCTCGTTGATCTTATTCTTACTTTGACTAAAGAAAGGAATGTGTCTTAAACTACGTGATTCATGCTTTTGCTAAAAAAAGAAAGAAATCAAATCAATCCACTCTTTTGCTGGAAGTAAAATATCACACTCCTATTTTACATTTGTAGGGAAAGTAAATTCACACTCCTACTTACAAAAGGAAATTTGCTTCACACCTCTGCTATAAAAGAAAACATACTTTGCATAGAAAAGAAATGAAATAAGAAAATGCTCTTTTTAAACTATGAATTTGTTCTAATGTTTTTATAAATAAATGCAAATAGTAATAAGGTTCTAATTAATTATAACAATGAATTAATAAAATAGAACATAAATATCGTACACAGTTATTGGTTCCAAGGAGAGTGGGCCCTTGCTCCTCTCGGACTCAAGAAGAAAGATTAATCAGTGCTAGAAATTATAGTATTAATTCATAGAAATGAAATGATTACAATATGGCTGAAACCTATATGCTTTTGTAATATCTAGTTCTTGATTCTCTATTTTCTCTATATCTTCTATTATATTCATAGTTGAAAGTCTTACACTTTATACTAATACAATCAACTCAAAATAGGATGCAAAAGAATAAGACTCCTTGGTCAATCCCTTCATGCCAAGATAAGAAATTAGATTTCCAAGAGATCTAATTATTTTGATGAAATAAATATCCTATCTTATAATAGTCCTAAAATTTAATTACATACAAGTTTATCAAAAGCAAGTCCTTCAAAACAACATGCGGTTATTTTCCTTATTTAATTCCAGCTAGAATGGTTCTTTCTTATCCTATTTGGCCTCTAGTTTCCCATTTGTGGCTTTGTCCTAAAAGAATTCTCAGAATTGACCCTACAGAGTCAGGAAGAATGAGCATGTGGAGTCCATAGAAATAAGCCTACAGATTTCGTAGAGACAAGCCTACAGAGTTTGTAGAAACAAGCCAACAAAGTCTATAGAAACAACCCTGTAGAGTCTATATAAATAAGCCTGCAATGTCTGTAGAAACAAGCCTGTGTTTTTTTCTTGAGCATTCTTCACACCAAAGATTACTAAAACATGTTATGTATTAGACATTAATGATAAAGTAAAGGTTTAGTCTTTGGTTCAATATAAACAAGACAAATATCTATTTTTCATCCAATAGCTATCTAAGAATCTAAGATTTGTATAAGGTAATATTCTTCAAGAGATGGATTGAGGGAAATATTATGTCAATAATGAGCCATATTCTGAGCTCATCAGTTATCTAGTCTTATCTCATCATGATGACATCTATTCAACGTTATTTTATTCAATAACATTGCATAATTAAATATTTGGATAATAACCTCACTTATTTTATTACTTCAAATAAAACTATCCAATTTCTTCCTCTCTCTTCTCTTAAATCAAAACCAATCACTATACAATGTAATGTATTTGAGTTCATTCATCCTAATCCTCTTCCCAATACCAATGTTGGGAATCCTCCACCAAATAATCCTTTTACTAACAACATTAATACCACTCCTACAAACACCAACCCACCTATTGATACAACTCAACTTCTTGTACAAGTCATACAACAAATGAACATCATCCAAACAACCAATCAATCTCAAATGATGAACATGTAATAACATTTATTAAACATGACTAGTCAACCACCTCAAGTCATCATGTCTCAACCAAATCAAAATTTTATCCCTCCTCTTAGATATTCCAATAGTAATATCATCCCTCAACCTCTAATAAATAATAAAATGCTTCAAACTCTTCAAAATTAACCTTTAGCCCCATCCATTGCATCCATATATATTGGAAACATTTCTCCAACTATCACATATAATTGGACTAAGTACCCTACTATATTTCTTAAGTCTTTTGGTAATATCTACAATAAATGGGTCCAAACTAATACCTTTGATACCACCAAGCTCTTATCCAAAACCTTTATTGTTGATGCACTTGAATGGTATAACCAAATTCCTAGACATCCCATCTCACAACTAGATGATTTAGTCAATGCTCTAGTCAAGGAATTTCAACATGATGACATTATTAAAAATTACCTTAGCCACTTCATCAATTCCAAGCAACTTCCTCATGAATATGCTCATACTCTAATCAAATGATGGAAGTCTCTAGCTCACAAAATGGACCATAATATGAATGATGATACTCTTTTAAAACTATTTATCACTGCTCCTAAACCTCATCTTTAATACAAAGTTTAAATATTTTCACCTCAAACTTTAGACAAAGCCTTAGACCAAGCAAAAAGGCAAGACTTTATAATGACTCAATTTAAAACACCTCAAACAACTATTAAAGCACCTTTTCAATCATTTTCTCATAACATTGATTCATCCAAGCCTCCCCAATCTCAAAGTGGATCATCCAATTTAACCAATTTAAACCCAACCCACCCACCCTTGACTCTAGAACAACTTAAGAATAAATTTCCACCTTTTAAACCCATGATCTTTGATCCTTCCTAAACTCCAAAATGGTACAATCCTGATAAGTTTTGTTGGTGGCATGCTACTATAGGTAATTATCATGAGTCTTGTCATGATCTTCACTAATTTCTTCTTTATTCCTTGCTTGGTCCACTTTTCAATCTTGATACTCTCACAAAACAACATTATCAATACTATCTTCAAGCTTCTCAAATTCAATCCCAAGAACCATAATCACATCAACATAAAATACCTAATGGATAACAATAATTATCCCATACCTTTACCTCATCTTCTAATTTTATTCAAGCCATAATTGATCCTTATTCCTACACCAATAAGGAAAGGATAGCTAACATGAACAAAATTAAACATATTGTGGCATCTATTAAACCTCAACCTCTTAGGCCACATGAACCAAAGGAGTACTTAATTCAAATGCATACTCCAAAGCATATCATACATGGTCCTCCTTTACCTCTTTATACCTCTCCTACACATCATATGTCACATTCAACTTCCTTAAAATATAACACACCAACATATTTACCTACTTCTAAATGCACCTACCAACCCAATGCAAACCATTTTAATGGTTTAATGTTACCTCACTCCAACTCACATGTTGGGGCATCTTAATATTCCCATCCACATGTCCCTTCATAATTTGGGGCATCTTTTGATGCCCATCCTTTCATCCAATTATCCATTGGGGAATTTTATGATGCCCATTCATATTTTATAATACATAATAACAACCAAATTCAACTTCAAGAAACCTTTCGAGACTTATAGACTTGTATTTCGTATGCTTATCTTTGATATAAATGTTAGCATATGTCTTGTTCTTTTTGTCTCATGTTTCTTTGTTTTTGTTTACTTTATTTCTTTTAATTTTTCTTTATAAGCATCATTATTTTCCTTTAGGTTCTTTGGTTTTCTTACACATCACATTTTCCATTTGATTTCATTTTTTTCCTTATATATCTCTTTCATTTTTGTCTTTTTATGTCATTATTTGCCTTAGTAGCTTTATGATTATTTTTCCCCTTATTTAGCATTCACCCTCATGGGTTTTTTTTTTTTTGAGTTTGCAGTATAAGACCATGGATAATACCTAGCCATCCTCACAAAATACCATGTTTGATTTATTTTCTCATAGATATTTTTTATTTTCATTTATCCATCATGTTCTTATTTGATTTTTATGGACTTAACTTATCTTACATATGACATTTTCCATTATTTAATTTTTTTTCTTTATGTATGCCTTCTTCATTTTTGTCTCACATCTTCAATTACATTTCATTTTTATTCTTTCATGTTTTAATTTTTTCCTATCTTATATGAGCTTACTTTTCCCTTTCTTACATATCTTTGTTCAAGTTTTCTTTCATGGATATTTCATTTGTGATTCATGTTTTACATGCTTTCCAATGTGATTTAGTATATTATACATTCCTTTTTATAATTTATTTTTTACATGATTTATTATATTTACCAATCATTTATCACTCATTTTCCAATCATTTATCATTTATTTTCCATCATTTGTCATTATTTTTCCATCCTTTTGTCATTTATTTGCATTAAATATTCTAGCCTTGTCTTAAAAATTCTAATTTGCCAATTTCTCCTAATACCCTCATATCTCTACTAACTCATTTTTCTCTATCATATGATTATATTCTAAAAAAAAGTATTTTTGGCTATTTTTTGCACTAACTTCTATAGGTTAACCTAGTGTTCTTCACATTGGACACCTTCACATATATTGTAATGGACTTCTTTATCTATAGCATTAAGGTAAGTATAGGTATTTGTTTTTTAATTCTATCCTTTCATTTATCCTATTTGTTATTTATTACACTTTACTTAGCATCAATGTTATGTGTTATCATGTTCTATTCTTAAAGCACCATCTTGTGTTACACTCACATGACACATGATGAGCTTTGAGTGGGGCATATGTATACACATAATATTTTCAAACTTTTATTCATTACTAACACTTTATATCTTTCAATAACCCATAGAGTCTCAATCTCTCTGAGTGCATGCCTTAAGGGGTACATCGAGAAAGAGTTGGGTAAACCATTGGTACTTCATAAGATTATTGTCCCTTTTACCACTTTCCATCTACACACTTGTCTCCTAAAACCATTTACCCTAAGCTTATTCATATCAATCTTACCCATTCCAAACATTTGTCATATTATTATCCTCCTTTTTCTTTCCTTGACCCCCTTTCACCAGTTGATTGGGTTGACCCTATACAATTATTAGCCTCTGATTACTCTATTGGGTCAACCCTGTACTATTTTTGGTTATTTCACTTGATAGTTTTGTTACCCCTTCAACCAATCTAGCTCAAGACCTAGTGAATTATTTCCCAAAAACATATAGGGTCAACTGGGTCGACCCTATATAGTTTACATATTCAAAAGGATTTAAGGTAAGATATACCTATATATACAAGTTCATTTCCAACCATTTGATAATAGAGAAGAAAATAAGAATAAGTGTGAATAAACATCTACTTATTGACCATTATACTTGAGTAATAAAGCTTAGGGTTGCATACTTTCTTTGGAGATATGGATTTTGTCTTATGGAGAAGTCTTTTGGATGCATAGATAGGTTGTGTAGCTTAGAGTGGATTTTTCTTTATTATACTTACATACCAAAACAATCTATTGTGAAGCACCTTGGCCAAGGGAGACATTGAGGCTCAGTGGGTTTGTCTTCAAAGGTAAGTATTCCTAAATTTATTTCTCCTTTGTAAGAGTAGATAGATTATGTAGTTGTGTTTATTTCTCATGTATTAGAATTTCATATACATTGATGTGAGTATGTCTTCTATGCATGTTTAGTTTAGTTTGTTTTGTTTCTAAACTCCACTTTGTGCCATAATCTTTGGTTTGCACTATATTAGATTTACTTTCTTGTTTATTAGAATAGAGTGAATATTAAACCTAAGAGTCTTTTAAGGTTGTTTTGTGATTGTATTATACTATAGGCTTTGGAACCCTTCCTAACATCATGTATTTTGACAAGTGATCCCCTAATCAAGTCTAGTGGATCCCCATATTGTTCATGCTCTCACTTAAAAAATATATTCCCAATCGTAAGTGTAGGTATGCTCTATCTTCTCTGAGCCAAGATTGATTTATAGACATGATGTATTTCTAATTTCATAAACTTTATACTAATTAGGAAAATAAATTTCTTTAGTAAATAGATTTGGTAGTAATAAATTCATCATATTTGTCTAAACCAATTTTTGGAACACAAACTCAATAGGCTCCCTGAGGTCACTAAATTATTTGATAATGGGCAGTCTTCTCCTTAGAGGGGGGGATTGCAATTAGTTTTGATTTTTTGGTTTTTGGTTTTTTAGAGGCCTTGGATGAATGTTTGGAGGTGATGGTTGTTGAATAGGTATAGGGAAATTAATAGTTAGTGTTTACACCATTTATACATGTCACAATTTAATGACCATATTGCCAACAACATTTTTGTTGTAGTTGTAGGATTTTAGTATTTCATTATTGTAGCCTAGGGTGGCATTGAAGTTGGTATTTGAATATGGTTCTAATTTTGGTTTTGGTTTTTCTAGCCTTGATGTTGGTTTTGGCTCCAGTTGGATGAAGATATCTTGATGATCCCTTTTTCAACAAGGGCTTTCTCAATCTATATTCCTTTCTCAATAACCTCTTCAAATATATCAACACATTGTAAATTGAGATGGTAAGATATCTTTCTATGTAATCACTTGGTAAATATCATGGAAAATTACTTATTTATCATATTATGAGTGAATTATCTTGCTATTACTCTTCAATGTTACTAGTACATAGCAAAGATTTCACCATTTTTTTATTTTACTTGGCCCAAGTCCACAACTGTAATCTCATGCTTGATATTATATGAAAAATGTTATACAAAATTCTTAGAAATATCATCAAAGTTAGGTATATAACTCTTTGATAATTTCAAAACATATTCTAAGGCTTATCTGGCTAGACTTCTTGGAAAGAGTAGAAGTAAATATATGTCACTATATGCCACTAGTTGGCAAGCAACAAAGAATTCTCTTAGATTCTCTTTGGGGTCACCTTTGCCCTTGTTATTTTTAATTTTGGGTGTCTCATAATTAGACAAAAATGTTATTTGAATATAATCCATGTTGAATGGATACAAGTATATTTTGTCCAATTTGAACTTCTTTGTTTACTTTCTAGTCTGAATGGCTTGAATTGCATCCTTCATTTATTATAACTCTTGGGCAAGGAAGTTAGATGGAGTGGCATATTACTATTGGGGTTGCATGGTTAAAGGTGGGTCACCTTGATTGGTGTAGGTTAGAATGGCATATTGTATAATGTTGGTCTGATTGGTCAAATGACTAGGTATACATATCTATGCATTAGGATTGTACTAGTTATATGAAATACACTACTACTAAAAATCATTCTAGCTTGAGTTGGCTACATAGCCTTGTATTGTGAATTGTGGATATGGTAATGGAATTTGGCTCTATGTGATATGTTGGTATTGTTGGGTTTGGACAAAAACTTGTTATCTACTCATCGAACCCTAGGGTATCAAGGGAACACATTTTTGACTAGATCCCTATTATTAGAGATGTTGAAAGTTGGATCCTTATTATACATGCAATACCATTGGGTGAAATGAAATTATTTCCTAGAACTTGGTACCTACTATACATTGGAACCTTGCTATTTATTAAACACTTATTATTAGATAGGCACTCATTGGGGGTTCGGCATTTGTTGTTGTTGACCAACTAGCACTTTCTAACCAATAGAGGTACATTGTGGATTAGTAAAAATTTATGATTGTTGAGGTATATTAGTCTATTATTTTTATGGTGAAACATTTGTTAACCCATGTTGAGGTGGCATAGTGTTCTACACTTGTTGAGGTGATAAGTTGGTATGTTGTTGGTTGGTTACCCCCTATTGTGCACTTGAGGAAGAAGTTGGTTGAGGAGTGGAAGTTGTTTGTTGTGTTTGGGAAATAGGCATACCTATCCCATGTTATTATAATTCACACATGGTATTGGTTTTAAGAATATATTTTTTGTTGATTTATGGTAAATTAGACCCACTTTGGTTTAAATTGGAATGAAAATGAGTGTTATCCACAACATTTTGAGTGAGGTCTTCTATTTGATTGGTAGTTGCTTATGTTTAAATTAGAACATAAACATATCACCAACTAGTGTGCTTTTGGATAAATGGGTATATATTTTGATTTTCATGGCCCTAAACATATATTTTTGGCCTTGTTGACAAAGTTATCCCTATAAGTGGCATGTTTGAAATAACCATTGCATTAAAATTATGAGCTAGGTTAAGATAATTTTTGTACACTTGTTATACCCATTCCAATTGATCATCCATAAGACCTTTCCATTTTTCAAGTGTACTTTGGATTTATTATGGCATTTAGACTAAATCTTGATTGTAACTAGTTGACACATGTTCAAACTATTGGTTTCAAAGAACATTACTAGGATTTCTAATCAAACTAGTCAGACTTTCATATGGTAAGTTTGGTGGGAGTTTGGCTCCTACTTCTATGGCCCTAACTAGAATTTTGTCTTTGTTTTCTAATAAATGGTGATTAAAAAATTACAAATCATAACTTTTCTATGGTGACATTGTAACATAGCATGGATCTTATTGTTGGCTTTATTATGTAATTGGCATTACTTGAACAAGCTATCGTGCCATTTGCTCTTATTTTTGGCCTGGATAGGAAGGTGAACTCACTAAATAATGCACTAGTGTGTCCAACCTTTGTTTAATGCATGGAACATTATAATATAGATATGGATCTATTTCATAAGCTATGTCATCACCATACGTCTCTTAAAAAAAAAAGTCACTAGTCATAAAGTTATCATAGGTTGTATTGTACATAGTGTTGTTATGTGTATAATGAGGCATGCTCAATATATGACTAGGTCTTTTGAAAAACAAGGTATAAAGGTAGAAAACAACCAAGGTTTGAAACAAACAACCTTTGTATTTGTAAAAGAGGCCCAAAGGATAAAATAACCAAACTAGGTAAAGGTAAAATGAAAACACAGAACTGGTCTAATAAAAGGTATTGATTTGCCCAAAGGTAGTAATAATCAGTTGTAAAGGTAGACCATAAAATCTCAAAACTCATCTTTGGCTAAGGTACTGATTTACCTAAATTCAATTATAATCAGTGTCAAAGGTGCATAGACAAGGTAGAATAATCACAAACTATGCTGAAGGATAATAATGATTAACCTAAAGGTAGTTATAATCATTTAACATGAAAAATAAGGATAGACTCAAAAAAAATATTGATCTAAAACAATAATTTGAAAATAATCTAAACTAAAGCAATTAGCTTAGATAAACTTGATAAAACAACTTAATGTAAAGGAAATTGGCTCAAAACATACTTGATAGTTAGCTCACTAAGACTCGATATTTGGTTCATAAAGACTCTTTGACAATGGAACTAGGACATTTTTTAACATAACACAACAAACTTCAAATAAGTCACATGGTAATAACTCAGCTTGAAGAACATTCAAACAAGACACAAAATAATAAACAACTACTAAGTCTAGACAAGGGGTCTTTAGATCAAATAGGAAATCAATCCAAGTATCACAATCCAAACATATGAGGTAGACTACCTAATCCCAAATTAGATGAGGATTTGGTGTAAACCTGATTAGTCTAAGATTTTTACTATGAAAGATTGAGTTTCAAATTTAATGCAAAAATACTTAAATGTTCTAAGGTAAATGGGCTAGACCAAAATGGGAAGCAAAACCATGCATTTGAAATAAAAGGTATACCAGTGATTTCAAATTTTGGTTTTAAATATGATAAGTGTTTTGAGATTATTTAGGTTGCATAACAATTCTCCTTTAAACAAATGGTATGATAATGGTTTCGGACTAAAAATCTAAGGCAAATGTTTGAAATAAAATGGGCAAAGTAATGATGCTCTGTTTAAACAAGTGACACATAAATGGTTTTTAGAATAAAACTCTAAGGCAAAAGTATGAGATAAAATGGGTATAGTAACACCTCTTAGGTTAAAGTGGTGTGAAAACAATGTGATGATTTTGGACTCATTTTGACTTGATAATACAAATAATTTTAGTCTAAAACATGCATGTAAATCAAATAAAATATAAATAGAACTAATGGCTCATCCTATCCTTAAAATTGACAAGGGTTTGTGTAGTTTCTAACAAAGTTCCCATCGGTATACCAATGCTCAAAAATAACTAAGTGTTAATATAAAAATTAAATAACATGTGCAAGTAGAGTTTTTAATCCCTCTATGTATCTCAAGCATTGGTACATGGCACAAACTTAGAGCAAGGAGCACTCAACATTTAGAAATATATTCTATAGAAAATGGGGTTGAATAAAATCTATAAGTTTTGAAATGCACTAAATGGTCCCAAGTGTGGATAACACAAGGGAACCTCACATTAATTGGGTTTAAACTCTCTAACTTACTATGCAAAGGTTTATTCCTTTGCACATTAACTTTAGTCATGTAATGCTTAGTGAATTATGATGTTTAAAGCAAACTAACCCAAGATTTTATTAGAATTAGAAAGGCTAGCCATTCATCCCCCAAGCAATCTCAATATCACATACCCAATTTATATAACCCACCATAGAGTGGGGTTAGTACGATAATGTGAGAGGAAACCCCGGGTCAATGCACCGCTAAAGAACTTGTGAAGAGGTGATGAACTCCTGCTCATAATCCAAATGTAAGAAAATAAATAAATTAAAATTAAAAAGATTTTAGAGGTCATTTTTGGGTCACCCAAGTCACTTGAAGTTTGGGGAGAGCATGCGTGACATTATTTCTGACAAGACTAAACAAACAAGGTAATAAATCAAGAACTTTTAGTCACCCAAGTTCCCTATAGGGGATAGGGGGAGAGCATACATGAAATAATTTTTTATTTTCCACAAACAAAAAAATTAATCTAAGAATTTTGAAACTAGATAATCAAGCAAAGAACAAATAAAAACTAAAAAAAGATCTTAAGAGCTCTAACTAAAGTGCATGTTTTTTTTTAATAGCACCAACTCAAATGTGAATAAAATTTTGACCCCTAGCCTTGTTTTCACTTGTACAAAATTTAAAATGTTAAAAGACAAGTTTGATTAGGTTAATTTTAAGTACTAAAACAAAAGTGTATGTGAGATTTATAAGTGTTTATCCATATTTTTCTCCACCTTGGTTCCTAAAAAAAAATTTAGGGGGTTCTATTGTATTTAGTCCAAAAATCAAATCAATAAACAACATTCTATTTTGAGCTCTTGGATTTTTAAAAACACAAAGTGAAGCTACCATTTA
>JARHVA010000808.1:3452500-3670000 GCA_037957365.1 Torreya grandis
ATCTCCTAAAAACTAAAAATACTCAAATTCAAGCCAAATTTTGACAAACTAGTGTTATTAAATGATGTTTTTGCATTAAAAGGAGTGCTCTCTAGAATGAATTACCTACACCTCTCCATGTGTAGCAAACATTGTTGTCTCCATATAAAAAATATGTGTTTCATTTGTATACTCCTTCTCAATAATGATAATTTTTTGGCCAAATGTGTTTAATGCTCTATCATCAATCTATTGGGTCAATTGAAAATGAAAAAGGACCTAGATCTAACCCATGTCTTTGTAATGCCTTCACATCCTCTCCAATGATCCTAAAATATCCAACATGAATCCTAGCCAATGACACCAATAGATCTTGTTTCAATGTAGTATCATGGTGTGGTATGAAAACATCAATAATATTTTGATGTATGGCCCTAATCAGTGAGTGGTACATTTTTTTCATATCTAAAAAATAAACATAAAAAAATAACATTAGACACCATATATCGATCAATCTATACCTACATCACTACTTTTATTTTTATCGTGATTATCTCCAAGTATAGTAAAAGTAGTGATCACAATAATAATTTTATTTTCATGGTACACTAGATCATCATGGACAACCTCTCTATCCTAACATTAAATGAGGAAAAAATCATTGTCCTTCTCCATATATCATTGTATCTAGAATAAATTCCATGTACACCTATATAAAAAAAATAAAAGGCTTTAGTCACATCCAGGGAAATCATTGATCTATATCCCTAGTGAAAATTTCAATAATGCATAGGCCCATGGGTCCCAAGTATCCTTTGCATGGTTGCATCAACATCCACTCTTTCTCCCATATATGGGGAATCTCCTTTGTCTATTCCACCTCAATTTGGGTAACTACCTATATTTCACGATCATCATGTCTTAGAATATATGCCAAAACTACCACATAAATAGGAGTGTTTACCTCCTCTTCTACTATCTCTACCTCTATTATCTTTCATTTTATCCTCTCCAATATTTAGGAGTGCAACATGGCTTAAAAACTAGGACACATAGCCTTACACATTGTCCTCTTACCTATGTGGATCTATAGCATTTATTACCCTATATGAGGGCAAGTATATAGGTGCCACTAAGTGTGGGATATTGAACTATATAGGAACATGATCACAAGAATGTGGCTCCACCCACCATGTAAAGTGATTTGTAAGCTCAAAAAAACCTTGATCTCACACTAAATGTTTCCAAGTTATCCATGCATCCACTTAAATTAAATATGGGATCTATACAATATCACCCCTCCTCATTATCTCCAATCTCATTTAACCACTCTAATATCTCATTAAATATCCTTAAGCTCATTACCTAACTGAGGGAAAGTATCTTATCACCTTCAGTGGTGTCCCTTATGATCTATACATGAGAAATATCTCATATATTTACATTATAAATAGAGTAGATATTATAATCACTAAGTGCTCCCATGATACAAAGTTATTAAATTGTGCAATAGTTGCACCCAACTATCAAATCACATGTTGTAGATATTACCCTACTTCAACACCATTTGGCACATCACTATAGAAAAAATTAGAACACCCTCTTCTAAATTTTGACATAAACCCCATCTAACCATAAGGCCTAAAATCACCTTATGGATATATATAGATGGTACAATGAATACATCCATGAGTTGTATAATGTAAAAATGTGTGTGATATTAAGCTATTATTATGTCCCATCGAGTTAATTCGTATCAGTCTACATCTATCTTATGAATTCTACATATCATAAGTTTCCTTTTAATGGGTATCCTTAATATTAGTTGGAAATCCCCCAATGTAATGGATACCTCCAATATGTCTCCATTTTACACCCACCTAAATGTATCAATGATTTTCTCCCAAAATTATAGAAACATGACAAATAAATATTCATCTATGGGAACTATACATGACTCCATGATACTATTGAAGCATAGAATGATACTATTGAAACATAAACTGATAAGATAAGTTTTGGCTACATATGAAAATTTGGCCAGTATATAAAGAATTCATGAAATATAAATAGTTTTCCACATTTGAGATCATATCTATTCTTATAAAATTAAATAAAATATCCCAATCAGTCTTGCATAGGAAAAAAATGGATAAAATACACTGAAATACAAAAAATGCACTTAATCACATACTTATAACTATATAAACCATACTAATAGTACATCATCATCTATGTATAAATCTTATACTTCATTGGCCATTGAAAAATTTTCCATTATCCATCTCTAAATATTCACTTACATTATCCATCTTTAAATAAAATCAACCACCTTATTATTCATTATCAATTATTCCTGACATAATGTCATCAACCATCTTCCTCAATCGACTGCACCAGCCTTCAAACTTAACATCATCAACCATGTTGTGATCTCCTAACTATAATTTTTTTGTCATTTAGGTAAATTATGTTATTATATTATCATAAAAATTGATTTTTTTAAAACATTGTTCTATCAAAAATTATTATTCATCATTTTATTCTCTACACTGTTAATTTTTTTAAGAAACTTCAACAAAGCAGATTTTCTTTGGTGCCAATTTTTACCAATCCACCCTAGCCAATCATCCAAGATATAATTTTAAAAGTTGCCCTTATTATAGTTGAGATTGTTCTTATGGGTATTCCATAGCATCGACCTCTACATTTCCTCACCATTGCCTCTCTCAACACAAAAAATTACTTTCCTAGAGTGAAAAAATCTCAAAATATATAGTAGTAATATAAAAATAAATGGATTTGACCCCTATTTATATCTTCCAAATAAAAAAATCATACTTTCCAAAAATATAGCATAGATTCCATGTTTCCACCATATATTTTGAAATTCATCTCCTATTGAAAAACCAAAAGAAGTGCTAGAATCATGGCAATCAAAAATGGAAAGAATGGAATAATTTTTCAAGTTTTCAAAAAATAAGTAATTTTAAATATTTTAAAGACTTGTCTCAGCACCAAGTTGGTATTTATGTTATTATTATTCTTAAAACTAGTCACATAATTTAAGGTAATTATATTCATTTACTTACTTTCATTTATCTCACATTTACCAAAATTTATTACAACACTTTCTTATTATCTTGAGGTATTATGTTATTTTCTCAATGTGCCAGTGTTACATTATAGTGAAAAATTATGAGATTTGGATGGTGTATTTATATACACATTATTCTCACTTACTGACACTTTATTGATCTTTTAGAGTGTAAAGCCTAAGGAGTACACCAAGATCAAAGTGGGCTGACTTGTGTTTCTTTATGAGATATTATATCATGTTTATCCATTCTTAATACCACATTTAGTATTCCATGACATCATCTTTGATTTTCCTAGACTCTCTCTCCCCCCCTTTATTTATAAACTTTTTCCACCTTTCTTCAATGCAACTAACTTGGAATATGATGTATTTTAGTGCTTCCAACTTCTATTACATCATTGGCTAGGTTGATTATGTATTATTTTTATTATAAATATTTGTATGCAATCAGTTATGGAAAATGATATCAATTAGGATTTTAAATTTTATAGTCTCAATCCATATTATAAGGTTCCTATTTTTCATTTATAAAATTATATAAATCCACCTTAAGAAGAAGAAGAGGAATTACGGCTTAGGAGTTTGCATTAAGGAAATAAAACTTAACATAAATACTAGAATATAACAATGATATAAGTTGAGATAAAAAGGTACACTTAGTATTTAGATTCCCCAAATTGGGTCTACTTATATATTACTATATACACCTTAACATCACCTAACACCATCCCTTACAAAGTGCTACAAGCCAATGGGGATATTAAGGGGTCAACAAGTCAACCCAACTAAGTATCCTAACCCTATACTCTTTCTTGTGTACCTTTGTTACTATATTGTATTTGTTCATTTAAAATTTATCCATGCTTTTATTAATGAATTTTTGTTAGTACATTATTATATATTCATTTTGTTTATTTATACCTCATGATTACCATCTAATGAAACTTATACCATCCTTATATTAGATACCTCATTGTTACCACCTAATGGCATTTTAATATCTTTGATTACCATTATAGCTATTGATTTTACCATCTTGGATCTAGTTAGGTTACATGTTTATTTTTATTTTATGTATATTCCCACTTTATATCCCTTGAAACTTCATTGTTCTTAACACTTTTCTATATCCCCAAACCACTAGATGTACCAATGTCTTACATGTGTGTTAGATCTAGTATATTATTTAACCTTTTTATAATTTAGATTGTCCTTATATTATAGGAAATTTAGGATTATATACAAATTACATTAACCTGTATCCACCTTATAACCATGTTTTATTGGTGTTATTTGAAAACCCTCATTTTTTAAAATATCCTCTAAGAATTTTTTGACCCTTCAGGATAAGTTGATTTTCCCAAGTATAAATGCATTATTATACCATTTTGTAGACACTCAAATTTAATCATTAAGTGTTTGACAATGGTTAATCTTGGCATCATTACATTACTTGGTATATTCATCATTTTTTAACTTGTAATCTTTATAATATCCCTCACTATTCTACAACTATCTTTAAAATACTAAAAAATATCATTCAAACATCCCTATTTTGCTTACAAATTCTTGTCAATGAAATTTCAATAGTTTCCAACCTTTTTAGACAAGACCATGTTAGGTAAAACAAGGATTCAACCTAGTTTTTTCCACTAGTGGAGCCTTGTCTCTAAAATATTTCAAATATGCCACACTATGTATTTTTGTCCACTAGTGTAGCAAGGTTGGTTAACTAAAATATTTCAAATATGCCACTATATAAACACATCAAGGTCATTGATACATATATATAAATCACTTGAAAATTATACTACACATTGATTAAAATGACACTCATATTACTAATTCAATTTTTTATTTATTCTAACAGTCATAGGCCATGTTTGAAGCTATTTTATTGCAGGTCAAGGGCATTCATTGTCAAGTATTCAAGTCAATTTACTAGTTTCATCCATATAGAAAAATATCAAGGTTCACACACGCACTCTAGGAGAGAAAACTACATCAAATTTCAAGGCCATTTTGAGATATATAGGGAATACTTAGATGGTGCAGAGTTTGATAAGGATAGCTTGGATATTCCCCTTGCCTAATTCCCCCTTTTGCATTTGATCTCCATTTGGTTTATGTGTATAAACTAGGTTTTTTATTTATTTAATTTTTCTTGTCATATCAACATCTATAAATAGTCGATAAACCCTCTTAGATAGGCAAAAGTTCCCATATAGAAAAATTAATTTCACAGTCAACACAGATGTGGCTTGTTTCTTTCTTGATGTTTTGTTCTAGGATTTCATACATTTTTTTAAAAAAATTTGAAACTAAAATAAATAACCTTCAACCTTGGATGTAATCCAAAATGATGATCCAATATTATTTAACCTTGGATCCTTATCTAACACTAAATAAATTATCTCATCACCTCAGATAACATCTAAAACTAAAGCATTTCTCTTTGACCTTGGGTTGAATTTTTTGATATCTATACACAAAAATCTTTCAACTTTTCTTTTCTCTTTATTTTTTATTGCTTGTTTCTTTCTTTTTATCAATTGTGTTATATAAGTTGTAAAACTACATAGAGATATGTCATTCTTAGTTAAGCATTGACATGTTTTACTAACACCATGAAGTGAGGGATACTCTCCTAATACTTAGGCCCTAGATAGTGTTATATAAAAAGTGCAGTTTCCTCAAAACTCATGGTATATTGAAAATGCCTAGGGTCCTTTATTTATACCATAATAAGCCTATTTAGTTTTTTTATTTGTGGTCTACCTAAGAGGAATGTATCATTTAAGGAAGTAACTCTCACCATGCCATTGGAGATGGGATAGTGGGCTACAGGTATGGTTTATCTTTTGTAATTGTTGATCTAAAATATTGGGCTAACACTAATCTACAAATGATAAAGTATAATTGAGATCCCACAAAAACATTCAAACCCTTGCCTAGATCACCCTTTATACCTTGATTTTTGTTTGTATTGTATTCAAAATAGGATCAATAAATGAATGTTTCTTTCATATATTACATAAAATTATGTTATTCATTATCACAAATTGTATTAATTTTAAACATGTTATTCATTATGTTTTTACATGGATTCAATGACAAATTAATAGATAACCTATGTTAATAAAGGCCCAATATCATTGCCTTTTGTTTCAAATGGTTTCACTAATATATCATGTCATTATTCTTATCCAATGTAAACATTATAAAAATAGATTTTGAAAAATTTGAAATGACTTACTAACAAGAGGAAGCTTATGTTACGCATTGTATCAAATTTATCACTTGAAAAGATATTTCATTTCTTATTCCTCACCCTCTTCAAGGATGTAATATGGCTCTCATTTCAAAATCCAATACTCAGGGAAAGTCTAATCAAACTGATGGAAAAACATTTATGGATTATCTTCTTGAGCATATAAAAAATATTGAATCACTCTTATATGTTTCTAGAGATAAACAAAAGATATGTCCTTAAGGTATTAATTTATATTTGGACACTTATATTATAACATTCATTCCTATTTATACACCTCCAGTTAATTTTATAGCATCATCCCTTGGTTTTTGAACATCAATTTGTTTCCAACAAGTATACATGCCTATGCCTAATCAAGTTACATATACTTCTCCAATCACCTCTACAAATACTACTCTAGATCATATTATTCTTTCCTTACAAGATATGTTATATAAAATGAAGAAAAAAATATTTCTCATACTAACCCCTCTATGGAATCATGTTCCTTGTTATATAACCATTTCAAACCTAAAGATGCATCTTATCCATTACTAGTTGGCATTGTGGTTCCTAATATTCCTCTATATGAAGGCAAAGGTGATCCTAAATAACATTTGCATGTATTCCATGCAGATTATCTAGACTATGCAAAAAATTACAAATTATTGACAAAGCTCTTTTCAATAAATCTCAACTATTATACTCTTAGATGGTTTTATGATCTTCCTCTTCAATTAGTAAAGTTTTTCAATCCTTTGGAAAATCCATTTTTAACACAATTTTCTATAAACATTGGTGAAAATTTATCATATGCTCAAATTATAAAACTCAAACCAGGGTCTAATAAAATAGTTAGTGAATATGTTCTAAGATACAAGAATATGATAGAAAAAATGAAAAATTAAATGTTTAATAATGAGCATCAAGATATCTTCACTCAAATTTTTCTATCTCCACTCCAAGATTCAATTATGTTTGATAAGTTCAAATATTTTGACGAGTTATCCCATATAGTCAAAAAGCATGAAGTCAAATTACTTAATTTAAACAAGCTCAAATATGCTTCAAATGTTCCTTATACTTAAATTGTTAAGTTTAAAAGTAGTTAAAATTATAAGAGCAAACCCAATGAAAATAAGAATAAAGTTAAGATTATAATTAATGTTATCTCACAACCAACACAAAAGATTTAATTACAAGCTCCACCAAGGAGGAAATTCTCAAGGTTACCATCACCTCCTCATGTATTGTTTCAAAATATAATTGAATGTAATATAATATCTCTTCCTCCATCATCGTAAGTAGACATATCTAAACCACAATCTAGAAGTTTTTATAACAATGCATATTTGGACTACCATTGATGCATTGTACATTCCACAAATAATTATTTTAAGTTCAAGCACAAAATTTAAGATCTTAATTATGAGAACATTATCTATATTTATCACATCCCATCCCACTATCTAAATAATGAATTAGTATTAGTGAGGTAAGTAAAATTAATGATTAGTAGCAGCGACTTTTAATGATATATCTAGACATTTATGTTGTATTGTTTGATAGTTGTACTATTTTATTTCATGATCAATTATGATTAGAGGACATTTTCAAGTGATTATAGATATAATATATTTTTGTGTATTTGAATATTGTATGGATGTGATTTCATTTTTATATTTTATTTATTGCACAACACTCTATTTGATGTAATTATAATATGATTACTTTATTATTTTATTACAAGCTTAGACTAACTATATTTTTGTTTGACCAAGGTGTTTGTAGGATTGTACCACCCTTATAGAGTGAAATAGAAGGACAATGTCATAGGGGAGGAAGATGAAAATATCAACATTTTGGATAGGAAGAGTGAAACCAAACCCACACACACACACTTACACTTTTACTTGATGAGAAAAATTAAATGTTTATTAATATTCTAAGAATGTGTTAAGTGTGTACTTTTTATTAGTTGTATCTATGGTTAATATTGAATGATTTAATTGAATTGAGTTGATTATTTATCTTGATATGTTATAACCAGGTTGGAATAGATGTTTTTGTTAACATAATTCATTAATTTAATTAATATATATTGGCTATGTGAATCTCTATGAAACCATTATATGGATTAAACTTTGGTTACTAATTTCTAAATGGTGATAGACTTATTTTTAGACATTATAAATCTTTGGATGTGTTCAATGTTTATTAAAACCATGTATTTAAATGTAAATATGTAATTATCCTAGAACCCAATTCCTACCCCTTTTAGTGGCCTAGGGGAAATTGGGGAAAAAATCAACCCAAGAGATTATCTTAAAAGAGTTTTTATAAAACGTAGGAAACTAGTTTTTGGTTGATGTCGAAGGTTTTAGTAGCTTTACTTCTATGCACCATTCAAGCCAAAGAGGAATTAAATCATTATGAGAATCTTTAAGAAGGAAATTAGGTTTTATTTTACCATTATTTTGATTTGACATTGCTAATTAGATAAAAGAAGGTCTTTGCATGAAGTTATCATGCCAAATAGGGTTAAGCGACTATGAGTTAATGGCAAGAAGAAGGAACATGCATTAAAGAATTTGATTCTCACAATAAATAAATTACATAGTTTCAAGAGGAACTGTAGGACATATAAAATGTGGATGAAAAAGGAAAATATGATCAAAATAGTAAAAGATGCAAAGCATGGGGGTCATAGAAGAAGGAAGAGGAGCATTAGCAAAGGCTATCAGTGTCTACATTAGAATGGCAACCATTAAATTAACCAATAAATTAGGTTTTTTAATTTTAATATAAATTTGAAATGGATCACTTATATTTTTATATGGATTGATATTTATATTTAAAATTAAAAATTTAAATACCTCTCTACCTAGGGTTGTGTTAATAAAAAGATTATTCAAATATATGTTGATAATGAATTGAAAATTTAATACCTCTCATTACAGACCTAGGGATAGAACTCATTTCTATTTGTAGGCCTATAAAATTTATTTTAAAGCCTTTATTAGAGATTTAAATTTATCTCAATTATAAATCTTATTATGGAAAATGCAACACTACCATTATTTTCTTGTATAGGATGTATTATGATAAGGGGAAGAAATGATTTCTTATTATTTGGTTACGATTGTAATGTTTTGAAATCAATTGCCTATTGTTTGATTTATTTAGGACTTAGTAGATGTAAATCCTAGGTTGTTAGCAAATAGATCTATCGAATTGATTTACCTAAATTACAAAGTGCAATGATAAAATTAACTTATCTAGAGTTAAATAGATGTCACTCTATGATGAGAAGGCTAAAATAAGTCTATAAATCAATCTAGAATCATTTCATTTTAGAACTAGAGTTGAAACTAATTTTAGATAGTATCATGGTTAGAGGGATAATAGTGCATTGTGCTAGTGTCCAAGACACCATGCTAGTGTCCTTTAAAATATAAAGGTCCTAAGACTTCAAGAGATGTTTCAAAGAGGCGTCAAGGTTCTATAGGTGTGCTTAGGGGATTTTGATCATTCTCTTATGTCACTATTTTGTTATTTCTTCTTTTAAACCCTAATCAACACCTACACATGCACACAAAACAACAATGGATCAAATGTAAAAGGAAGGAAAAATATGGGTTATGGGATGTTACATTTGAATGATATAAAACCCATACTATCCTAACCTCTACCTACTTTAACCCCAATGATAGGGGTCTCAGATTGCATGTAGTTCTCCCTTAAGGAACATGCATAATTAACACACATGGTATGCTAGAATGAATTTCACTTAGGCCCTTCTTTGATCAAACATGTAGATCTAGGTGGGATTATTGAGTAATATATAGAGTGTTGAGCTATACTATTTATTGATTTTATGTAATTATGTGCCAAAATAGTAAGCGCTAGATGTAAAATGCCTTTTGAGGCTCTTTATATAAAATAATTTTAATTTGAATGTGACACCCTTGTTTATTGGCTAACAAGGTGAAAAAGAAAGAAAAAATCATAAGAATAGACTCAAAAAAGGGTAAGGACCCATAACGAGTCAAAAATGTGACCGTTAGACACTAGCATACTACACTAGTGTTTAGGACCATGCTAGTGTCTTGAGACCAAAAACTTGAGTACTAACTATAAAAAATAGGCTAGGGGGGCCTTATGAATATGATATCATGACATCAAACCACTAGAGGTGTAATAAATAGGAAAAACAAGTCATAATAAAGATTAAAAGACCAAAATGGCCATATGAACAAGACTCACATTCATCATTAAGACCTTCCCATGAAAGAGAAACAAAAAGACAGTAATTATTTTTACTATACTAAATTAGGGTGTGTATATTTTTTTATTCTAGTAGTGTAATGAACTAGAAGTGCTAGAGTAAAAGAAAAATAAATGCATACATGTACTTAGTTGTGTGATCAATCCATGTGGAGGATAGATGTGTTATATTCCTATCCCACTTCTTAGATAGAAAAGTGGACAGGAGATGGAATGATGTATGTGAAGAGGAAATACATAATGTGGGTACCCCCTATACTAAGTCTAAGTAACACATTGTACTGTGAGGAAAAAAAACCATATTTCACCCCCACCTTGGTGTGTGAACTAAGCCTGAGAAGTAATATATAAATATGGAGAAATAAGCCCTACTTTCCCCCATGAAATCTAAGAATAAATGTTCTTCGAGGAAAAATTGTTGTTTAACCTATGTAATCTAGGTTTGGTGAAAACTATAGATCAACCACTACATATGGCCATATGATCCAATTTGGTGAAATCTAGTGGCATCTTGGTGATAATCTAAGTGATATATAGTATTTTGAAAATAGATAATGGTATAATTTTCCATTCCATCTATATAACCTAGTGAAATCATGTGGGATTGAGGACATGTTCCCTATATCATGCCCCCAAACCTGATGTTTGAATATTATAATTGTGTATCATGTGTATAAAATTTTATATGTATATAAGGACACTGTACCATGAACATGCCCCCATAGTCATAATCTGAGTTTGGAACTATGTCAAAATCATGTCTACAACCCTGAGGCTCTAAAATAATATCTATCAAAACTATGGAACCCTATAAATCTGAGTCAAATTGTGTATCTATATATATGAGTGTTTGTTTAGTTGTATCTCTAAACTTGAGTGTCTAAGAATATTTGTGTCTAACCTAATCTATATGTCTGAGTATCTAATCTACACCTAAAATTTTGAGTAAACTATATTGGAAGACAACTATGTATCTATATATTTGAGTCACTAAATCAAGAAATCTGAGTCAATCTATGTGTCTATATATCTGAGTCTATATTAGTATGTCTAATAGAATCACATAATAGTTTCATTGTGCTCAGGTTAGGATTAGGATTAATCTCAGGTGCATCACCATAGTTAGGTTTCCATTCCTACATTTTGCATTTTTGTTTAGTCTCCTATCCCTTTTCCCCAACACCCAATACAAAAGAAGAGACCAGCTTCTTTAAAATCTGGAGGTTGTTTTCAAGCCGCATTGTCCCACAGCTTGAAACTTCCCATTGTTGTTGATTAATATCTAGCACCATTTTAAGACATCAATAGTATGAATAGTGTTTATATATTCCCCTTTTTTAGTGAGATAACCAATATTATGATAAGGGTGTTGAACCAAGACTGATATTATTGGGCATGTTATTGATAGTCATCATTCATAATATGAGCTTAAGATCAATTCTTTTGGTGATTGTAGGGAATCATTTGTAAAGTGGGACTTGAGATAGACATGTGGTCGATAGTGAGTTTGTTAATGAAATATGAATCTTATCATTTTTTAGAGTTAAATTTATTGGGATAGGAGTGTAACTGGCATGGTGCCAAGGATATCATCATTGAGCCACACACATAATAAATGGATCAAAAATTAGAGTTATGTTTCTTGAGATATTATAATTTAAATATTTTGGTATTAGTTTGGTGAAATTTTTGTGTAGGGACAACCTTAAAGAGGTGACATTTTCAAAGCATGGTTTAAATAGATTGGTTGATTAGTTTGAAAAATAATTTAAACCTTTTTACTTAATATATTTTTTTTTCTAAGCCTAGAAACATGTCAAGGAGATGAAGAATGGTGTGACCTGATATGAGGAGGTGGAGGTGCTCATCTAGGCCAAAGAGGGGTTACCCTAGTAAGGAACCTATCATTTTCTACATTTTTTAAAAAATTATTGACTTTTCTATCATTTTTAGTGTAATTTAGGTAGTTTAGGGTGCTTTTTAGGAGGTCCATGATAATTTCCCAATGACCATGCTAGTGTCATAGGATATCATGATACTATCCAAGAGTTGTGCTATTATCTAGTGCTAGTGTCCTAGCTATAGCACTAGTGTTTGATGGAGAAAAATTGAAATTTTTTATTTTGATTTGTGTTTAATGATCACCTTTACATGTTTATATGTCATTTAGAGATGCTAATGTTAGATTTTGTTGTATTTTTTAGGTGAATGTATACATGAGGAAATTTTGTAGTGGTTAAATGATGAAGTGCTTATGCAAACTATCCTTGATAGATGATGATAGGGAAATGATTGATAGGGTTGGTTTGGGTTATGTGGCATCACTTACACCAATGCCCTGGGATATCCATATGATGACTATCTTATGCAAGTGGTAGATTGCCAATACCTATACATTTTAAATTCCCATCAAGGAAATCACCATATTAAAGGATGTTACTAAAGATAAAGCTATAGAGTTGGCGTTGAGGTACTTTATATACATAATAGTGTGGAACCACCATCGATGGAGTTGTAGTGATGTTTTATTATATGTAATTATTATAGCTAGTGTTTTATAGTTGTAAAAGTTTTTGCTAGTGTTACTATATTTATCATTATGGATGGTAATGTTATATCTATTTCATATAATATACATGGGATTGTATAGGATATAGAGGAACATAGGACTTTATACTCATGGGTTTGCACTATGCTATCTCATTTGTATCAAGATTTGTACCATTTTACTTAGGAGTTGTGTGGTATAGGTATTAGATCTTTTACATTGTTTCATTATTAAGCTTATGATCACATTATAGTGGCTAGACCTGAGGGGTTTCTATGTGCATATTGGGCACACCCATAAGTATTCATAGAAAGATGGATTGGTACAATCCCCATGTGATCTAGGAGTATGATGCACTATTGATGGGTATTAGATCAATTGACATCTGGGGATATTATTTAGAGACCTTACAGGGCATTTTAGGGATGGCCCAAGGATGGGATACAGTTGAGATAGATTCAAGTGAGTTTTTGGTTACATGACTATTGGGTGAATGTTTTTGAGATATTTTAATATGAGTAGGTAACATGATAGTTTGTTGTTATCTAGGATGTGCCACCCATGACTTGGGTGTGGTTGAGGATTTATCAGGGTCTAATGAGGCCAGCTAGTAGATCGAGACCCATAATACTTGATTTGGTTCTAATTTTGATGATGAAGTGAGATCTTATGATATATATATATATATATATATATATATATATATATATATATACTTTATGTAGTTGATGTGGGGGTGACTGATGCCTACATAGTATGGTGGAGGCAACACAGATGGTCACCATTATTTATGAGAGATGGGGCTATCATGGAGGATGTACTAGATTTGGATCCCATTAGGGTAGTTGAGGGTATGTTGTTATTATAGATTTATAGGCTTGGTTTAGTTTAGTAACTAACTTATTAAGTAGATATCTAATTTATTGTGTTGGTGGAGGAGATGATGAGTACTTAGAGACCATTATTGAGGTTTCATTGTGAGAGCTAACAATGTAGATGATAATTTAGTGGAGAGGAATATAAAAAAAATTGGTGTACATGCACACTTATTTGATCAAGTGGCCATTTCCACTATGGCATATAGGTGAGAAGGTATGGATAAAGATGAGGCATGTGTCGAGTTACATAGGCAAGATATGCCCCCACCTAATATCCTAGTAGGTGTAGGTGGTAGGATCATGGATGATTATATCTATTTATAACAAGATATTTTGATTTGGTGGCCATGGTGGTAGTACTATCAGATAGAGAGTGGTGATGCGGGTCTCAATCGATATTGAGAGGGGATGTAAGAAAATCTAGCTCTAGTGTGTATATATATATCTGAGAGTGAGAGTGAGGAGGGTGGTCATGGTGACCTAACTTTGATTATTGAATGATTATGTATTATTGTAATATAACTTATTTCAAGTTATATTTATATATATATATATATAATATTTTATTATATGGGTATTGTGTTACTTGGCATTTTTCTTTGTGTGTATTGCTCATACATTGAGATACAAATGTGTTTATTTGGATAAGGAATGGTAATTATTTACTCATATATATATGGATGTTTGAGTAGATATGTATATCAAATTAGCAATGTTAATTGTTAGTATGGTTGTTATATAAATATTATAGTATATCTGAGTGTTGATCATGGAACTTTAACATGCACTATCTAAACCCTGAAGGTAGAGTAAAAAATTTACCATACTACTCATTTTGTGTAGAAGTAGAAGTGAACTCTAGAGCTGATAATACTCATGGTGCACTGATGGTAGCTAGATATGTAGATTATGTAGCAAATATCCTAATTGACTATTATACAAAAACTTTGCTCTAATGTGCATTTTGTCTTGAAAATATCTTAATTGGTTTTCAAATTGATGTTATGCTCTAATATTTGTGATCTCTACTAAATATATTAATTAGTGGTTGTGTTAACACTATGATATGATCTTTATGATCTCTACCAAATATCTTAACTAGTTGTTGTACTGACATTATGCTCTGATCTCTATGATCTCTACCAAATATCTTAATTAGTTATTAAACTAAATATTTTGATTGACTTTCTTTCCATTTTTTACCATGTTGTTATAAGTAGGTTAGGCTCTATGAACTAGTTTCCATCACTATTGAATCTATGGTGCATGAGATCTTACATAAGTAGGTGTTTTATAAACCACATGGATTTTATGATGAGTAACCAATGGATCCTTGAAATTAACATCCTATGATAACTTAATCATAGAGGAGTGTGATCTAAGAGAGTGTGGATAAGGATATTTTGATGCCCCCTGTGTTAATGCTATAATGACTCTATCAACACATTAGTCAATATGATCTCTAAGTACACAACAATTATTATCCCAATGTCCATTGATTTATTGTTAATTGAAATATGGTTTATTTATTATTATTTTAAAATGATTTTTTGGATGATGTTGAGTAAAAGGAAGGGTGATCATCCCTCTATCTATTAATGTAAATAATATATCATGAGGCCTATCTCTATCTAAAAATTTTATGGCCCCAATGTTGGTGTCATGTGCTCTATTCACTATAGGAGATGATTTTTGAAGTGCCTCTTTACCTTTGTAAAGTATCTTGATTAGTGGTTTCTATTCCACATTTTCCTTAGGCATTTGTATATCAATTATTTATACCATATTAGATGATTATGCCTATGAGAGAATTAAATCCATATCTAGCTCCTCAAAATTTTTTCTCTGGATGTATCTTTGTTAATCCAAACTCTTGTTATAATGTGATAGCCTTGTATAATAAGTGTTAAAATTATTTGGATGTCTCGTATAACAATTTATATTTGAGAGGGAAATTGAGGTCTCTAGCAAATATTTAATATACCTCTAAGTTTTTTGACTAGTAGATCAATTACTTCATGCATTTTGAATCGTAGAATGTAATCATTTATTGTTTCTAACCCACCTTGGTGTAGTTAAGGAAACCTCTTATATGTGACTCAAGGCCCCTTATTTTGAAAATAATGCATGATAAAGACTTCTTCTAGTTCATAGTATGTATGTAGTGAACCACTATAGAGTGAATGATGAAACCAATTTAATGCTTTACCCTCTAGATTCCATTGAAAAAATTGTAAGAGAATCAAACTAGAGTGACATGTGCCATATACATCAAACAATGGGGCATATACATCAAAGTATAACACTAATCTTTCATCATTTTAAGGGTTCACTTGGATAAATTTTTTCTTACTCTCCCCTCAAGGGGGCATCTAGGGCTTACCAAGCATCATTTTGGGGCATATTTGAACCCGTTTACTGGTATTTTTAAAAAATTCATCAAAATTAACATCTATTAATTTTATTCCATGATTAATTTATGACTTTTATTCTTTAAAAAGTTATTACTTCATTTACATCTCATAATTCCTTCTCAAAAAGTGGCAAATATAGACACTCTAATTTTATCACTTCTATGTCAAATTACACAATGGAATGACTTCCCATAATCAAACACTTTTTAATCTTTGGATGTATCTTTATTAATCCAAACTCTTATTATAATATGATAGCCTTGTATAATAGGTGTTATAATTATTTGGATGTCTCATATAAAAATTTATATTTGAGAGGGAAATTTATATCTCTAGCAAATATTTAATATACCTCTAAGTTTTTTGACTAGTAGATCAATTACTTCATGCATTTTGAATCGTATAATGTAATCATTTATTGTTTCTAACCAACCTTGGTGTAGTTAAGGAAACCTCTCATATGTGACTCAAGGCCCCTTATTTTGAAAATAATGCATGATAAAGACTTCTTCTAGCTCATAGTATGTATGTAGTGAACCACTATAGAGTGAATGATGAAACCAATTTAATGCTTTACCCTCTAGATTCCATTTAAAAAATTGTAAGAGAGTCAAACTAGAGTGACATGTGCCATATACCTTTTTTAAGCTTTGAGGTACATATATGGATCTTCATGTCCATTGAACTTCAGTAATATTGGTATCTAAAACTACTTTGGTAACTTTTTAATTCATATTTTTCACATGATAGGATTGCCATAAATGGAATTGGAATCATCCCAAGAGTAGTATGCTTTAATTTCCAAAGTTAGCTAGTGTACTTGTTGTAAATCACCCATGGCATGCATGAAATAGATTACATCTTCTGAAGGTATATTAACATCATCAATAAATTCATTTAATTTCTTAATCATATTCTTAATTTTATCCATTAGTACATTGCATTGGGGACCTTTAGTTTTGCCCACTATAACCTTTGGATAGATGATAGCTTGGACCTAGTGAGATGGAAATTGGATATAACCCTCATGGAGGTTAGGATGAGAAATGGGTTCTACTGTAGCAAGGAGAGGTGAGGGAGATTCATCAGTATCACTTATAATGTTAATTGGTAAAGAAGCATCACATGCTAATGTAATAGAAGACATATCATTATTATCAATAAAATGTCAACTATGAACATAAATATAAGTTCACATGTGTTTATCCAAATACATATTATAATTTGAACAATCATTTGATAAGTAATCAATTTGATCATGAGAGATAGGTGAAGTAGGGAGAAAACTATAAGGACTAGACTCAATTTATTCATCATTAAAATCATAGTAATCATTGTTATTCCAAGTTTTATCAAAATAAAAATTTATTTCACTTGTACAAGTAAAGGAAGAAGAGGTGTCATTTTCATTATCACTAAGAGAGAGTAGAAGAATATTTTAAATTTTTAATAGTATCCAATATATCATCATTTGTAGGGGGAATGTAATGTGTATCTTCACTAAATATGAGTGGAATGCATGTATTATCATTATTTTTAATAAGGAGTCAAGGGAAGAATAATTAGTAGTCATGTTTTCATTTGGCATATTATGACATGTAGGAGAAGGATTATAAATACTTGAATTATCTATATTTTATATGGAATCACTATGTTGTTCTTGAAAAATAAAATAAGTTAATAAAACAATATCATCTACTTTAGTTTAAAAATATGGAAAAGATGCAATATCATGTGTACATGATTTTTTTAATTCACTTGAGAAAGGTAAAAAATGTTCATTTTACTTTTCTATGCTAGGAACATCATGTCTAATGCTACTTAAACCATGCAAAGATAAATTGATTTTATTGGTTTTATATTGCTTTAATTTGAATAAGGATGTAGCAAAAGTGGTTAAAAA
Source organism: Torreya grandis (assembly GCA_037957365.1). Taxonomy (NCBI): domain Eukaryota; kingdom Viridiplantae; phylum Streptophyta; class Pinopsida; order Cupressales; family Taxaceae; genus Torreya; species Torreya grandis. Next base: position 3,470,863 of record JARHVA010000808.1, read on the forward strand.
ACTAGGATTACATTCAAACAAAACACCACTTATAAGGGGCTCTTTTTTCCTTATGTTGTTAATGTGATTTTTAGAAGTAGGGGAAGAGAGAGGAGAAGGATAATAAGGTGCATCTAATCTATTCTCATTGAAACTTTCATTTCCATGCTCATAGTAATCATCATATCCATCATTACAACAACAACAACAACAACAACAATAATAATAATAATAATAATAATAATAATAATAATAATAATAATAATAAATGAAATCATTATCATTATCATGTGTTAAATTAAAATTCTAAAAATTAGTCCATTCATTTATATAATTGTGTGAAAAGTTTAGAAATTGATCAACTGGGTGAGGGGAAAGAGGTTTCCTAAAAGTCATTTTAAACTTACTCAAAAAGATAATGTAAAAAAATGAACAATAAGCAAAAAATAGGGATAACATAATCCAACATAGATATATTTAAAAATATGTGAAATATTTAGCTCGATGTATTTGAAAAAATAGAAATTTACTTGAAACCCTAAGGGCTAATTTTTGAGTGTATGAGGACCTAGTATGTAGATCTAGGGTTTGGATGGTTTATAAACAAAATTCAAGATATGTTAAATTAATAAAACCCTAATAAAGGAACTGATATGTATTTGTTGGGATGTACAAAAATTAGAAAAAAATAGAATTTAAAAAATCCTAATTTAGTACACAAAAATGGAAAAGGCAAACCCTATGGTGGAACTAGAATTGTTAAGCACTATTCAAAGTAAGTTAGGTTTACCAAATGTTTTAACTATTTATGACTTAGTAGATGTAAATACTAGGTTGTTAAAAGGATGGATACAAAGGGTAAATACAAATAAATATTGTAAATAGATCTATCAAATTGATTTACCCAAATTTTAAAGTGCAATGAAAAAAGTAAATTATCTAGAGTAAATCAAGCATCATCGGATGATGGAAAGGATGAAATAGGTTTGGAAATTAGTTTGGAGTCATTTCATTCTATAACTATATCTGAAACTACTTTTTTACAATAGTGAATTCAGAGGGATAGTAGCATACTATGCTAGTGTCATTTCATGGATAAGGGTCCCAAGACTTCTAAAGATGTTGTGAGGAGACTTTAGGGTTCTATAGGTGTGATTAAGGGACTCTAATCATTCTTATATGTCACTATTTTTTTAATTCTTATTTGAAACCCTAATAAACACCTACACTCATAAAAAAATAATGGGATCAAATTCAAAAGGAAGTAAAAATATGGGTTGTGGGATGTTATGATTGCACAATATATAACCCCTATTGTCTTGGCCACTACCTACATTGACCCCAATGATATGGATCTCATATCGTATGTAATTCTCCCTTAGGTAACATTCTTAATAAATGTGCATGTTATGATATAATTAATTTTTTTAGGCCCTTTTTTGATCATGCATGTAGATCTAGGTGTGATTGTTGAGTAATATGTAGAGTGATGAGCTATACTATTGATTGATTTTATGTATTTATGTGCTAAAATAGTCAGTACTAGATTTAAAATGCCTTATAAGGCTCTTTATATATAAGGAACTTTAATTTTAATGGGATGCCCCTGTTCTCTAGTTGACAAGGTAAAAAAGAAAGATAAAATCATAAAAAGAGACTCAAGGAAGAGTAAGGACCCATAACAAGTTAAAAATGTGACCATTGGAAACTAGCACTAATGTGGACACTAATGCACTACACTAGTGTCCAAGACCCAGAAACTAACTATGATAAATAGGTCAGGGGGTTGTGACTGGGATAACATGACATTGAACCACTGGAAGTGCAGTAAATAGGAAAAATAAGTCATAAGAAAGATCAAAAGACCAAAATGACCACATGAAGAAGACTCACATTCATCATTAAGACCTTACCATGAAATAGTAACAAAAATACATAGTAATTGTGTTTTATTGACCAAATTAAGGTGTGTATACCTATAATAAATAGAACATGGTCTTGCCTTGTGAACTGGGTTTAAAACTAGATAGACTCTTTTATTGATTCATAGTTATAGATAAATTAGTATTGGGTATGTTCAATGTTTCAATTTATAATTATTTTAAACATAACTACCAATTGATAATTTCATGTACTGGTATATGAAATCATGGGTTTAAATTTGAGATACATGCATGTTATTATAGTCGTACCCTCATACTCGAGTTGTAGATGTTATTGGTAACAGAAAACACACAGTCATGTGTGTATGTGTATGAACTGATGAACATGAGTCTTGAGTATGTTCTAGTAATAGATAGTTTCTTAGTGCTTACATGAGCTATATATGTATATTAAGATTGAAAAAAATGCAATCCTATGTAAGCATATCTATATGTATTCAAGTTATAGATTGAATTTACTCAAGTTATTTTTTATAAAAACATGAAGTGTGTGTGTGTGTGTGTATATAGACACACACACACACACTTACATAGATGAATGTGTACCAATATACAAGACAAGATTATATTTGACACTCAACAGAGCTTAAATAATTAATGGATAAGGAATACATGCATAACTATATGTCAATAACATAATTTTAGACAATGTGATGTGGTGTTGGCATATTTTTATAATTGATACCTCATTTGATGGTGTTTTATTTATAAATAAAATAGAGTAATAATAAATATTTAATGGCTTATATACACTAAAACATACCTATAGGTGTTCATATTATCTCTATAAGGATTCTTTGAAAGTAATGAAATAGTATGGTGGAATGTATATATAATATGCATGAGTGTGAACTATGCATTTAAAATAGTTTAAATATAAGGTTTACCTTGCCATAAATTGGAAATAGGCAAGATGGTTTAAAGTAGGTCAGTTAGCAAACAAGAGAATTAGTGGCCTGACTTAATCTAGTAGGTAATCCTTGGTTATATGTTATTGAGCCATTTAGTAATTTGTTTGATCTAATACTCAATTTATATAGTGTTAAAAAATGAAAAGTGTGAAATTCTTTTGAGATGAAAATAAAGTATTTATTACTTGGATTTTTCTAACCTAGGAATGTGACTATGTTTATATTAGGAATTTTGAATGTTACTAGTTGATAAGAACCTATATTACTTGGACTTATTAATAAAAGTTGTACCATTGAAAATGCAATGATATATTATGTATTAGATGATTTTTTTTTACCATTTACTAAATAAAGTAAAGATTTTTCTTGAATTGTTAAGTGGTTGTATGCTGAAAATATGTATCTATTATGCCTTGAAAACTGGTTTATGAGATTATATGGTGCATGCTTCTTATGATAAAAGATGATAAGTATAATAGATTATTTTCATGAAATACATATATCTATCATCTAGTATTTCAATATATATTAAGAATCTTTAGTAGAGAGTATGTGTGTATGTGGAATTTATTCATATCCATGAGTGATCTAAATTATATAATGAAAACTTTGGCCAAATTAATGTATAGCTAAGACATTTTCATTCTATTGTACTTTCTAGTTTACATGTGTATGTGAGATATAGGATTGTCTACCATGGTCTATGTGACTACTACATGTATTATTGATTATATTGCACATGGGTTCTGGTTGAATTCTTTATATCTACATTATTTTTATCTACCCCTCTGTGAATGGAAGGACCACTCCTAATGGCGAGGTGTGTTGGAGACCAACAATATATGGTTGGATGAAAACCACCCTGATGATACATTCCCTTTATTCATTTTATCAACCATCGTATAATCATACTCATGGCTATTATATTTATTATGGAGATTTCTTTTGAGACTCAGATGTAATATTTTACTTCCAAGCATGTGTTATTATGGTATTCAATGATAAACTATAAGTTTTTTACATTCAATATTTTTATTATTAATTATAGTGGAATTTTTTCTCTTGTACATTATCTTGAATGTTTAAAACAACAAAGGTTGCATATGTATGTTTGGTATTAAATATGGATTGTTTAAATATACTTGTGTACCTTTCACCTTGTTATGTGTTATGAGATAAATTTTATCTTTTGTACTATTCTATGTTGTTTGAAAGATAAATAGATCATATATTAATGAGTGGGTTTATTTTATTTTTTTCACTTACTATTCTAGAGGTATTTGATAGTAATAAAATAAAGATGATTATTAGTAACATATGTTAAAAAAATTATGTAACTATAACTGTAACCCAATGGGGTTGTAACTTGTGGTATCAAAGCATACATTCAAATGCTCAGACATAATGAGTCCACTAAATTTAAGTTATTTTTATTATTTTTTAGTAAGGATAATGGTGTGAGGTAGATCAAATTTTTATGGGACCTCTAATGATAAACCTCAAGTTGATCTTAATCAGCTAGTAGTCAAACAAGCTATAAAACTTGATTAAATACTCACTATCATGAATGAAACAAGAGATATATTAACAACCCTAGAGTGGGAATTTTATGGTTTGGGTGAGGAAAATGAATAATAAGCACCTAAATAATAACCAACTAGTTGGGAAAAACCTCAGGATCAGGGTAATGTTAAGGTATAACAAGTAGCAAGAGCTCATGTAACTACAAAACTTGTGCAATAGATAAAGAAAGTGAATCCACCCAAGTTCAATGGCACAATGTTGAGTCATGGAGTTGAAGCTTGGCTTATAAATATGGAAAAAAAATTGAGATTTATAATTATTCTAAGGTAACCAAGGATATTTGAGAAGCCTACCAAGTAGCTAGTGAAGTAGAAACTTGGTGGGCTAATAAAAATCTAGAGATGGGTCTTAACTCCACCATTACTACTTGGGATTAGTTTGTAACCTTGTTTAGATTTTTTTGTCTACCACATTTGTAATTTGATAAAAAATTAATATATTTAAAAAATATAAAACAAGAGGATATGTCAATAAATGAATACTGGGAATAATTCACATAGCTATTGAAATATGTACCATAGTACCAAAATTATGAACATTTCCAAATCAAAAAGTTAATAATGGGTTTAAAGCCCAAAATTATAAGTGAAGTGGATGTCCATGGGCCATACACCATGGACCAAGTCTTTGATAAAATAGCTAAGTAGGAATAAAAGTTGAAATAACTTCTTGAGGTTAGAGAAAAATTCAAAAAAAACTTTAGAAGATTGAAAATAGCTTTCAATAAAAAAACTAAAAATAGAATTGAAATTCCAAGAAAAAATTCAATATTCATAATGTGAGGTTCAATAATGACTCAAGAAATAAGAATCCTAGAAATAATTTCAAGGAAGGGTTCAATGGAGGTGATAAATCTAAAATGAAGGGACCATCTGGTGGATGTTTTACATGTGGAAGAGACCATTATGATAAGGATTGTCCTCGATGGAAGATGTGGTAAAAATAAAAACTCATCTACCTTTACATTACAGTAGGGAACCTTCCAATAATGAATCCATGTACCAGTTGACAATCATCAAGTTGAATTTTAAGCTTATCCTATTAAAGTATCAAATACCTTGTTTGTGCATCCTATTTCCATTTTTATAGATATAGGAGCCATTGAATGTTTTATCTCTCCTATAATTTTAAGTACATTATCTATGAAAGCTATTTTAATGGAAAATTCTTGGTTAGTTTAGTGTGGGAATGAATCCAAGGTCAATATTGACATGTGTCATGTTGAGGCTAAGGTAAAGTTTCCAAAATTCACTATTTTAGTTGATCTTTATGTAGCACCACTAGGATCATATACGTGATCCTAAGAGTGAATTCGATCTCTAAGCACAAAGCTAAGATTGGATAATTTCATAAGGAAATTGAATGCTTAGATGATTTTAAAAATCAAACCCATATTTAGGGGGAAATAAAGAGTTTAAACTAAGGAAAAATTCAGCCATTCAATTGAAAAAGGCTCAGTAAAAGGGATGTCAAGTATTCTTGGTCAAAGTTTATGAAATTGAAGGAACCAAGGAACCCTCTATGGAAGACTACCCCTTTTTGCAATAATTTCAAGATGTTTTTCTAGAGGAGCTTTCAGGTTTACCTCCCAAAAGGGAATTCAACTTCATGATTTATATTTTTATAGGATTAGAACCTTAATCTAAGGTTCCCTATAGAATGGAAACAACTAAATTCGTCTAGTTAAAATCCCAATTTGAGGAGATGTTAGCTAAATTTTTGATTTGGCTAAGTGTTTCATCATGGGGTGAACCTATAGTGTTTGTAAATAAGGACAAAAACCTTCACTTGTGCATAGATTACAAGATGTTAAATAAAATAATAATTAAGAACAAGTATCCCTACATTGATGATCTCATCAATAAAATTTGTGGTGCAACAATATTTTCCAAGATTGACCTCTAAGTTAGGTATCATCAATTGAGAATATTGGAGGAAGGCATTCCAAAAAATCTTTCACGACTAGGTTTGAGCACATGAGTTCATAGTGATTCCTTTTAGGCTAATGAATGCACCTAAAATGTTCATGAATATCATTTTCAAAGATTACCTTGATTATTTTGTGTTAGTCTTTCTCTATGACACCCTCATTTATTCATTAAATAAAGAGTATTATATTGATCATTTGTGTTTGGTTTCGTAATGGTTGTGAAAGCACAAACTCTTTTGGAAATTGTCTAAGTGTGCCTTATTTTAAAAAGAGTATAATAATTGAGACATATTATTTTTTAAAAGGAATTTCAATGGATCCAACTATAAATATAGCCATCATGGAATAGCCAACACCTAGGAATGTGCATGAGATGTGTATATTTATGGGTTTAGTAGGATACTATAGGAAATTTGTGTCAAATTTATCTAAGATAGAAAATACAGTCATATCTCTTTAATAGAAATAATAGTGTTTTGTTTGGTCTGATAAATGTGAAGAAGCCTTCTAGGTTTTAAAAAAAATCTTACTTTAGCACCAATGTTGTGGATTCTAAATCTAAATGCTCATTTTGTAGTGATAACTAATACTTATGTGGATTGTTTGGGAGGAGTTCATATGTAGGATGATTTAGTTGTAGCTTATAAATTAAGGAATTTAAAGGAATATGAGGCAAATTATGCCCCACATAACTTAGAGTTAGCTACCATAGTGACTGTGTTATAGGTATGGAGGCATTACTTATTGGAAAACATTTCAAGCTCAAAATTGATAACTTGGGACTCAAGTAAATATTTAACCAACCTAACCTTAATGCACCTCAAAGGTGATGGTTATAATTTTTATCAGATTATGATTTTGACATTAACTACATTAAGGGAAAAGAAAATAGAGTTATAGATGCCCTTATTCATAAAAGGTACATTACAAATTTGGCTACTTTAAAGAGTACCTTCCAAGACTGGTTAGTAAATTTCTCATTAGGAGATGAATTATATGATCAGGTAAGGAAAGTGATATCATATAATTCATAAGATCCTAGATATAATGGATTCCAACTTGAAAATGATTTATTTTTGAGATACAATGGATGAATCTATGTGCTTAATAAGGAAAATTTAAGGGGTATTATGTTGAGAAAGTTACACAATGTACCATATTTAAGGCATCCCAGTGTAAGTAAGCTCTTATCAGAGCTAAGATCATTATATTTATAGAAAGGAATCAAGAAATCTATAATAGATTTTATGTCTAGATGCTTAGAATGTCATCAAGTCAAAGTTGAACGTGTGCATCCTTATAAGTTGTACCCACATTCCATACCAAAATAGAAGTGAAAAGTCATTAATATGGCCTTTAACCAAGGATCACCTATGTCAAGTAATCATCATGATAATATGCTGGTTGTTTTTGATAAACTCACCAATGTAGTGTAGTTCATTCCATAGAATCTAAAAGATGATGCACCAATGCTTGATTAAATGTTTGTAAAGGAAGTGTATATATTGCATGGATTTATATAAAATATAATTTTATAAATGGACCCTAGGATAACCTTGAGGTTTTGAAAAACTCTTAATACATCTTTAGGTACACAGTTGAACTTTAGTAAAACTTACCATCCAAAAATAGATGGACAAATAGAGAGAGTGAATCAAATCTTTGAAGATTTTTGAGGATGTATTGCATAAACTAGATATACAAATGGGAAGAACCTTTGGTTGAGTTTGCTTGTAACAACTCATTCTAATCAACATTGAATATGGCTCCCTTTGGAGTATTATATTATATAAGGTGTATAACACCAATCAACTAGGATAAGTTAAAATATAGAGTGGTCTTTAGACCTGATATGCTTACTAAAATGGAAGATCAAGTGAAGATAATGAGGTAGACATTGGCTGAAGCCAATGACAAGTATAAAAGTTATGCTAATTTGAAAAGGATAACATGTCAAGTCTTAGTTGGAGATAAGGTTTTTCTATGGGTCAAACACAAAAATAATTCCATTAAGTTTAATAAATCAACAAAATTATCACCAAGATATGTGGGACCCTTAGAAGTTCTAGAAGTGATAAATCATGTAGAGTATAGAATTATTTTTACACCATATTTAGCACAAATGCATAATGTTTTTCATGTATTTTATCTTAAGAAATATATAGTTGATCTTTCACATGTTTTGGTTTGGAATGCATTATAGGTTTTGGATCTAGGGGTGGTCACATTAGAACCAATCAAAATAATTGATACTCACAAGCTTAGATTGCATAATATGGAAGTATCATAATATAAGGTTTATTAGGACCAATATTCTAAATATAGTGCCACATGGGAGGACTATGAGGAATTCTATATGTTGTTTCATCATCTATTTGATTAATTTTTTATTGAACATTATTTTTATTTTTAGAATTTTTGTTTGAAATAAAAATGATTAAAATGATGACCTATTTTAAGGGGAGAGGATGTCACATCCCATCCCACTTTACAAAGACTGCATTAGTATTAGTGATAGAAGTGAAACAAATGATTAGTAGTTTCCAATTTTGATGATATATCTAGACATTTATGATGTATTGTTTGATAGTTGTATTCTTTTCTTTCATGATCAGTTATGATTATAGGACAATTTTATGTCCTTATGGATATATGATATTTCTATGTATTAGAATTTTTTATTGATGTGCTTTTATTTTCATATTTAATTTATTACACAGTAGTCTATTTAATGTACATACATTTTGAGTACTTTATTATTTTGTTGCAAGCTCAAACTAGCTACCTTTTTGTTTGACCAAGGTGTTTATAAGACTATCCCACCCTCATAGATTGGAATAAAGGGAGATTATAATAGGGAAAGAGGATGTAGATATCAGCATTGGAGATAGAAAGAGTGAAACCAAACTTTTACACACAGACTTTTACTTTTTAAGATAAATTAAATGGTAATGACATTCTATGAATGTGTTGAGTGTTTGATTTTTGTTAGTTGTCTTTATGGTTAATATTTCATGATTGCATTTACTTGAGTTGATTATTTACCTTGTTATGGTATAACTAGGTTGGAATGGATGTTATTATTAACATAATTCATTAATTATGTTAATATACATTGGATGTGTGAATATATATGAAACCATTATTTAGGCTAAACTTTAGTTATTGAGATGTGAATGGTGATAGACTTATTTTTATATAATATAAATCTTTGGATACATAGTATGTTTATTGAAACCATGTATTTGTATGTAAATATGTAATGATCCTAGGACTCAATTCCTACCCCCTTTAGTGGTCTCGAGGGAAATGAGGTAAAAAAGCACCCAAGCAATTATCTTAAATGAGTTTTTGGAAACTTAAGAAATTAATTTTTGGTTAATGTGGAAGGTTATAATAGCTTTACTTCCATGCACCATTAGAGCCAAAGAGGAATTGGGTCATTATGGGAATATTTGAGAAAGAAATTAGGTTTTCTTTTTCCATCATTTCCAGTTGACCTTTCCATTTGGTGAAAATAAGGATTTTACATGAAGATGCCATGCCAAATAGGGTTAAGGTAATGTAAGTTAAAGGAAAAAAGAGGTAACATGTATTAAATAATTCAAGTCTCATCATGAATGTCTCACAAAGTTTTAGTAGGAACTTTAGGACATGCAAAATATGGATGAGAAAGGAAAACATGATAAAAAGAGGAAAATATGGAAAGAATGGGGGGTCTCAGAAGAAGTAAAATGAGCATTGGTAAGGGATATCAACATCTACATTGGAATGGTAGTCGTTGAAGTAACCATGCAAGTAGGGTTTTTAATTTGAATATAAATTTTAAAGGGATTGCTTATGTTTGTATATGGACTAAGATTTTTGTTTAAAATCAAAATTTTAAATATCTCTTTACCTAGTGTTCTATTAATAAAAATTTCATTTGAATATATATGTTGATAGTGCTTTGAAAATTTAGTACATCCCATTACAGACCTAGGGATGGAACTAGTTTCCTTCCATAGGCCTATAAAAGTGATGTCAAAGCCTTTACTAGAGATTCAAACGTATCTTGATTATTGCTCTTCCTATGGAAAATGAACCACTACCTTTACTTTCCTATATAGGATTAATTATGAGAAGAAAAAAATGATTTATTGTTGTTTGGTTTTGGTTATAATGTTTTGAAATATTTTTCCTATAATAAATAGAACATAGTCTTGCTTTGTGAACAAGGTTTAAACCTAGACAAACTCTTTTGTTGATTCAAAGCTATAGATAAATTAGCGCATGCGTACATTTAATGTTTCAATTTATAATCAATATTAACTTGAAGGTTGCATTTAGATTTATCTATCAATAATTCTATGTACTAGTATATGAATTCATGAGTTTAAATTTGAGATAATGACATGTTGTTACAGTCCTACCCTCATACCTGAGTCATAGATGTTATTATTAATGGAAGTCCTATGTGTATTTATATGAGTTGAGGAATGTAAGTCTTGAATACATTCTAGAAAATGATAGTTTCTTAGTACTTACATGAGCTATAGATGTATATTAAGATTGAAAAAAATGTAGTCTTTTGTAAGCATATTTATATGTATTCAAGCTATAAATAGATTTTCCTCAAGTTTTTGTTTATAATATATATATACACACACACATATGATTGTGTAACTATATATGAGACAACATTATCTTTGACACTCAGTTGAGATTTAAGACTTAATAGATAAGGAAAACATACACAGTAGTAGGTAAATAATAGAATTTTAGACAATGCTATGTGGTGTTCGCATATTTAAAAATTCATACCTTAATTAACAATGTTTTAGTTGTAAATGACATAGAGTGATAAGAAATCTCAAATGGCTTATATACACTCAATCATACCTACAAGTGTCCATATTCTATCTATAAGTATTATTTGACAGTAATGAAATAGTATGGAAAAATGTACATATAATATGTATGAGTGTGAACTATGCATTTACAATAATTTAAATATAAGGTTTACCTTCATATAAATTGTAAATAAGAAAATACAGTTTAAATTTGGTTAATTAGCAAACAAAAGAATTAGTGGCATGACTTAATCTAGTAGGTAATCCTTGGTTATGTGTTCCTGAACCATTTAGTATTTTGTTTGATCTAATACTCAAGTTATATAGTGTTAAAAAATTAAAAATGTGAAATCTATTTGAGATGAAAATTAATTATTTATTACTTGATTTTTTATAACCTAGGCATGTGATTATGCTTATACTAAGAATTTTGAATGTTATTGGTTGATAAGAACTTGTATTCCTTGGATGTATTAATAAAATTTATACTATAGGAAATGCAAATAGATTTTTTTATTAAATTAATGTTTTTACCTTGTACTAAATAAATTAATTAAAGATCCATCTTCAATTGTTAAGTGGTTGTATGTTATAAATATATAGTTATTATGCCTTGAAAACTAGTTTATGAGATTATACAATGCATGATTCTTATGATAATAGATGATAGGTATAAGAGGTTGATGTCATGAAATGCATATATATATATATATGCATTTCATGACATCAACCTCTTATACCTATCATCTATTATCACAAGAATCATGCACTATATAATCTCATCTGGTATCTTAAGATATATTGAGATTCATTAGTAGAGAGTGTGTGTATATGTGGAATTAACTCAAAATTCTATAATGAAAACTTTGTCGAAAATAATGTTATAGTTGATACATTGTCATTCCCCTATAATTTCTAGTTTACATGTTTATGCATGATATCATATTAGATAAAGGATTATTTTTTGTGGTATATGTGACTATTGCATGTATTAGTGATTGTACTATACATGGGTTCTAATTGAATTCCTAATATACATAATACTTCTATCTACCCCTCTATGAAAGGAAGGTCCATTCCTAATGGGAAGGTGTGCAGGAGATCAACATTCTATTGTTGGATGAAAAACACTTCGATGATGTTTTCCCTTTATTCAGTTGATTAACCATCTTGGAATCATACTCATGTTTATTGTATTGATTATAGATCTTGAATGCTAAAAACAACAGAGGCTATATATGTATGTTTAATAGTAAATATGGATTATTTCACTGTACTTGTGTACCTTTCACCTTATTATGCATTAGAAGAGAAATTTTATCTTTTGTACTATTTTATGCTATTTGAAATCTAAATATATCACATCTTAACCAATGGGTTAGTTGTAGTTTTTGCACTTAATATTATATATTTATTTAGTAGTTAATTAATGAAGTTATATGATTATAAGTAACATATGTTAAAAAATGTAACTTTAACTATAACCCATTGGGGTTGTAACAATATTAGAACAATTATTGAAGAGGCTAAACCATAATAAAATGACAATTCGAAGCTCAAAATATATAAAGATCCTTTTCTAAAGCTTGAAGAAAAATATAACAAGGATAATTCTAAAGTACATTATGCATACAATGTTCAACATCCTCCTTATACATATGTGCATCAACTTGATAGCATAATTAGTATAGTTATAATCAAACAATCATCATGTCTTATGATTACATTTGATGATAGTCAAGTTATTGATGATGATTCAGATAGACATGCACTCTTTATTCGAGCATATGTTGACAAATAATCCATACATAATGTTATTATAGATAATATATCAAGCAAAAATTCATGCACTATAACACTTCTCTACTCTTTTGGTTATACAAAACAAAATTTGAAAGATACTTCTATAGTTTTCAAAGTATTTGATCGTCTTACATAGAATCTTCTTGAGTATATAGTACTGAGTTTACAAGTGAGAGATCTCATGGTACCCACTCCATTATTAGTTCTATTAGGTATAATGATCTTTGATATGCTATTAGGACACCCTTGGATACAAAATATTAGAGCAGTACATTTTACAGTGCATAAATATCTCAAATATATGCATAGTAATCAAGTTGTTAAATTCCAAGAATCCAGTATGATATCTTTTGTAACCAATGATATTTAATACTCCTAATTGGCACATACATTGATAAATATGGTAATGAAAGAGTCTACCTAACTATTCAAGAGCATGATTTATATATTCAAAAGTATATTACAAAATTATTTTCTCCATATATTTATGAGCATGATCTAATTACACAAGATTGTATTATAAAACAAATTTATCTATATATTTATTTTCATGATATAGTTACAAATGACCATAATCAGTTAATTCTAAAGATCATGGTACATTATCCTAAGAATAAATTAGCACCTAAAAAGAGGTATTCATCTCCTAAAGCACCATAGGTTATTCAAAATACTTCACCATAGGTTCATTTAGTTATATATCCTATTATACAAGATGATACAGGTTCATGTGGGTATATGAGTAGTGATTCAAATAGTTACATTACAACATATTACTCCTTTTATAATTTAAAACAATTTACAATTAGCACTTCCTCTTCATAGTAAGTCACTCCTTCATTAAATGAAGTGGGTATGCATACGTGCATCTTCTTTATGAGATGCTTGGTTGGAAATAACCTCATACTTCCTCCCAACCCATTGGTTAGGCCAATTATCTTGATTATTTGTTTTAATATTTTACTTTGTGCATAACTTATTTTATTTTAATTCATTATTAATTCTTATATCCATTATTCAAGCATTCTTATATCCAATTTCAAATATGATTATCAAATTTTCCTAAAATAAGGGCATCGATGAAAATAGAAATGTGAAATATTTATTTATCCATTTAATGGTTCACTTTTAACTCCCCACATCCATTGTATCTAATCAAGACATGTGTTTTGTAAGTTGTTTTTGGGAAACATTATGGGAATTTATGGGTATGTAGTTGGATTTGTCAACATAACTTCAGCCATAGACATATGGACAAATGGAAGGTTTCAACCACACATTTATTTTTCACAAATTTAAATCCATGCATATTCTTGTACTTAGGATGAAAAAATTCCTTCCACCTAATATGCACGCAAGCTTTATTTTCACTTTGGGAACTTTCCCTATTTATTTTCAAATCAATTCAAACAATCCAAAATAATTATCTTACAATGTGTTTAACCTTAAAATTGAATCTAGATTTGGTTATCTAGATTAATAAAGAGGTATATAGAAATGAAATGGCACAAGGGTCATAATAATATTTATAGCAAGTCAATTATATGATAAATTTAGATATAATTATACACTTAATTTATTATGTTAAAATAGTCTAAATATGGAAAGTACAAATATGCTAGATATAGAAATGATGAAGTGAAATAATTAACTTGTTTTGATGTTAATGTAATTCTATATCTAGAATAGGATAAAATTAAGTAGGAAGGAGATTTTAGAATAGTCATTAGATTATGGTTTTTTTGTTTCTATCTCTCTAGAAAATAATGTCAACATGGGATAGTTGTATCAATGCTAATGTATGGTTTGATGCTAGTGTCATGTATATAATATCTGATGAAATAGGATGTAGCCACCTAGATGTTTCTAGGTTTTTCTTCACCTTCACTCTAGTGCATTCACATCTAGGTCATGGGTTGTTGTTCCTTGTGAAATGGCAAAACCTTAGCTTTTCATATTCAATGTGACCTTGGGGGAAATGGGTTACTAGGAACATAGTGTCAATCTGACCTAAATGACCCCTCTATCAAAGGATGCTACCTACATAGCCAATACTCTAAAGAGGGCCTTAGGCTGATTTAGTTCCCCCATACATGTTGGCTTGTGTGTGAATCATACAAAATGTGCAAATTATAATAGTGACCTATCTTGTAACTTAGAAAATTAGGCTCCTGGGTTGCTCTTTTAGTACTTTAGCCCTATAAATGTGCAGTCCCTATGATTGGTATAGAAATAGGAATAAATAGAGAAGATTCATTCAATTGAATTCTCTTTGGTATTTTTGGTAGTTATAGCTAGGTTTTTATAGGTGAGGATTGAATAAGGGTTGATATTATACTTAAATCAATCCATTTTGAGTAATAAAATGCATAAAATCACTTAGGTTGACCATTAGGATAAGTTTCATTTACAAATTGGATGACTTTAGAGCACTAGACACTTATGTCAGGATAGGATAGTAATGTTGACATTGATGTCTAACCCATATGTTAGAGTTCAAGGAGGAGGATAGTAGTACATGTTCATAACTTATAGAGATGGAAGATAAGTACATTTTAAGAATTTTGGGCAAGATATAATACTTGGGTCATCAATTAAGATTGGTCAGACTAAGAGATATAGGCCAAGGGGCACAAAGATAGAGTAGATGTGAAACTTGTGGAAGTGGGAAAGATAAATAACTAAGAGAAACAATCAAGGTCTAAATTATCCAAGTGTACAAGATTTAGGTGCTATATAATCATATAATTTTGGCTACATTCCCCCCCCTTTAATTTAATAATGAAATTACTAGTTTAAAAGAGAAGAATGCATATCTAGGTATGTATACACACCTTGTATTTATGTGTACTCAAATTGAGTGATTTTTTGGTGATTGACCTAAAACCAAGAGCATGTTATAGTATAAAATTAGTGTATATAATATAGTTTTAAATTACTTGAAATAGATTTAAATTGAAAGAGCAAGATTTAGGAGTACACCTATGTGTCGATGTAATCAACTTGCCTATTGGTAAGTTGTTTTGAAAAATATCTATCAATGTAAAGCTCTAAAACTGAGATTAGAATAAATATAGATAAATATTTAAAGTGCATATATCTAAGGAGATAGAGATAGAGAGATATTGGAAGGCACATGCACCCAACTTTGGAGCAAAAGTGAGTTACCACCTAGCAGTTGAAATTAGCTCAACTGTGCAACCAAATGATACTTATAACTTGGTGAGGCTAGATGATCAAGTCCAACCTAAAAAAATGGCAAGATTGAGTAATTTTATCACCTCAACCATAACAAAAAGGTTAACCAACTATTTCAATAGATTGGATTAATAAAGTTTGTAAAAGTCTGCAGGGTATTAGTATGAAAAAGTTTGTGATGTTGTAATAGTCCATAAAAGAGTTTTAAAATCTATAATTTATTTGGATTTTTTAATATTAGGCATATGTTGCATAGCATATGCACCTTATATATGTCTCATGCTAAAATTGTGTATAATAATAGTCCCAATATATATAATTATTCCATAACTGTGAATGTGAATCACATAACTATATGTTTTGGATAATTTAGATAATTGTGTAAGTGTGGAAAAAATGCTTCTAAAGCATGGCCCCACTATATATGTAGGAGTATAAAAATTTATATAACTACCAATGTGGAGGACATGTTTCTAAAACATGCCCCCACTATAAACTAGAGATGATAAATACTAAATAGGTCTGGAGAACATGCTTCTAAAGCATGCCCCCACTGAATCTGAGAATTGTGAAAGTGTGGAATCTATGCTCATATGACATGCCCCCACTGAATATGAAAACTAATATAAGTACCATATACTGAATGAGAATGGAAAACATGATTCCAAAGCATGCCCCCACTAAATCTAGAAACTTATATAAGTACCATATACCGAATGAGTGTGGAGACCATGCATCTAGAGCATACCCCCACTAAAAATAAAAATTGTGCCAAGTGTGGAGAACATGTCTCTATGATATGGCCCCATTATTATACCCTACTTTGAGGTGAGGTAAATATAAGAACTAGTAGTTACCTCACCTTAAAATGGATAAGATAATTATATAATATGTGAATGTAACCATGTAGCATATAGAAGGTACATGTCTAGGTAGATATAGCATTGAAGCACATAAAACCAATGTGATCACATATAGGCCTAAGATGCATGATAAATATCATGGTAATTTCTAGATAGTAATAGTAAAAGATCAAAAATCAAATAAGCACATACATAAGATTACTCAAATCAAGTTAGAGATAATATTTCAAGGAAAGCAAAAATAAGGGGCATGTTCAAATGCCACACAATATAAGGGACACAACTTAGTCAAATATCCATAAAATCAAGAATGACATATTCAAGTGTGCATATAACAAATAATGACATATTCAAATTTTAATGTCAAATAAAGCATACATAGGCACAAGGGCAACAATATAAGGATCATATTCAAATGCTCAAACAAGAAAGACAAGACACTCATGGAAGTGCATAAATTAAATCATAAATAGCCAATATAAACATGTCATAGTAGCCCATGGATCCAATGTGTTGGGAAAATATGTCAAGTGTATAGTGTATCAAGTACCATGTGTAATATATAATGATGGATAGTAGGCATGTGTAAGTACATATGTAACATCAAAAAATTATAATGTAGAGTAATCATTAAATCATATAACTTATGTGTATCAAGACCAAATATTCATATGCCCCCAATGTTCATATGACATGAGTAAAGAGAAATCCCAACATCTAAAATAGGAATGTATCATGTATCTATGTATGCATTTATCACACTTAAGTATAAGTGTGACATATATGCATATGTAGGAGTAACTAATTATGCCATCCATCAAAATGGAAGTAACACATGCATGCCACAAAGCCAATAGAACATGTGTGTGCTAAAATTATTTTTAGAATTTTGAATGTTTTTTATTTTTTTGGTATTTTTGGAATTTTTGAAATCATTTAGTCTAGTAGATTTTCAAATTTATGAGTTAAGTTTCTATGTGGTGGCCTTTGCTTGACAAAATTATTTATATTGCATGAGGGGTAAAAGTGTTGTGTTTCCTTGTAATTTAGTACCATCAATTTTTGGTGGTTGTCCTTCATATCCAATAAATGGAACATGAACCTATTTATTATCATGTTGAAAAATTATACATTTTTGTGTAACACTAACAGCTACTTTCATATCAATCAATATTGTCCAAGTTGAAAATTTAAATGTGGTTCTCAACTCATGACCCATATTTTAAGGTCCACTACCTTTGGACCACATGAAATGCGTAATATAATACATCCAAGAGACTCTATAAATGCTAGGTAATATCATAATTCATATATATTATGTCCCAACTATTGTAATTTAGTAAGGATGCAAGTTATATCTACAATAAGTACATTGATCTTCAGGTTTGGGTAATGAATGTCATCAATATTTATAGTAATGGTCAAGTCTTGATACTTTGGTTTTTTTGAAATATTGTTCTCTTTTGAAAAATGAGAATGGTATTGCCTTTAATGTGTTTTTGACACACTTTTTGTGTGTCCTTCATTCTTATATTTTTGAATTTGGTTCATTATTGATTCACATTAATTTGTATTATGGCCTAAAATCTGGTGATAATTACAATATGGTATTTTATATATGAGTAAAATCCTACCACCTAATTTGTGTCTAGTAGAAGGTAATGAAATCATTTTATGTTGAACTAACATATATAATATGGTGTTTACAATATCCTATTAGGGAGTGATTTGTAACATGTGTTGTGAAGGATTTTGAGAAGACTCCACATTATTCACAAGATGTATTTGCATTTGGCCCTTGTAATGTTGAATCAAAACATTTGGCCCTTGTAAGGTTGACTCAATGCATTTGGCCCTTGTAAGGTTAACTCAATGATTATAACCTAGAGGGATGTATAGAATAACAATAATTTGCATTCTAATCTACTATTTTTATTTTGCCTTTGCGTAGATTCAGTTATATATTTTCTACATTTAGGTTTAGTTTATATGTGTTAGGACCTATAGGCTCAAATATGTTGTGTGACAAGTGATAAATTAGTTCAAATTTTAAGTTTCATATTTTCTCATATATCATATCATAGGTTATATCATCATCACTATCATAATAATATGAAATATGGCCATCATTTTTCTCAATATTGATTAAAATGGAATCTAGATTAGGGATATCTAGATTGTTATAGGAGTATATATAAATGAAATGGTAGAAGGGTGCTAATCAAATCTATATTAGGCCAATTAGATGTTTAACTTAGATATAAGCATACACTTAATTCATTATGCTAAGATAATCTAATTATAGAAAATACAACTATGCTAGATATAGAAATGACAAAGAGGTGAAGTATTTAGCTTGTTCTGATGTTATTATAGTTATAGATTTGGAATAGGATTAAATTAGGTAGGGATGATATTATATAATAGTCATCAAATTTTGGTTCTGATGCTTATGGGTCTCTAGATAGTAACATTAGCCTGGGATAGTTACATCAACACTATTGTCTAGGTTTGATGCTAGTATATTGTACAAAATCTCTGCTAGAACAGGATGTGACCACTTGGATGTTTTTGGGTTTTTCTTTGCCTTCACTTTGGTGCATTTATATATGGGTCATGGATTTTCACTCCTTGTGAAATGAAAAAACCCTAGATTTTCATCTTCACTATGACCTTAGGAAAAAATGGGTTAGTGTGCATATGGTGTCAATTTAACCCCAGTGACCCCTATATCAAAGGGCACTACCTACATATCCAATACTCTGAAGAGGGCCTCATATTTATGTATTTATCCCCTATGTGTTAGATTGTATATAAATCATACAATATGTGTAAAGCAAGTACAATAGTGACCTAACTTGTAACTTGGCAAATCAAGCTCTTAGGCTATTCCTCTAGTACTTCAAACTTGTAGATGTGTAGTCCTTATGACTGGTATAGAAATAGGAATAAATAGGGAAAATTTGTTCAATGGAATGTTCTTTGGTATTTTTTTTAGGTGTAGCTAGGTTTTTACAGCTGAGGAATGAATGAGGGTTAAATTTATATTTTTATTAATTCATTTAGATTAATAACTCATATTAAAAGCACATACATCAATCATTAAGATATGTTTAATTTGAAAATTGGATGACCTTAGGGCACTAGACACTTACATTGGGATAAGATAATAATGTTGATGTTACTATCTGACCTAGATGTTAGTGTCTAGGGAGTAGGAAAACATGTATAGGTTCAAAAATTACAAAGCTAGAAGATAAGTACATTTTAAGTAGTCTTGGCAAGATAGAATACCTATGTCATCATTATAAGATTGGTTAGACTAAGAGATATATGACAAGGGGCATAAAGATAGAGCATATGCAAGACTTGAAAAAGTGGCAAAGGTAAATGTTGTCAATTATGCCCCCACATGTCAAATTGTCACCCCATCATTTGAAACTTAGCATATCATGCCAGTTTGTTTTATGAGTCAAGGTTGGTCTTAAGAGTCCTTTAGGATGTGTCTTTTTTTTCCTAATGATTCCCTATAAGTTTGGTTCCTTGGTTTCATCTCTATCTATATGTATAAGCCTTCAAAGATGATTAAAAGGTAGCTTGCACAAGCCTAGAAGAGCCAGACTGTCATATGAAATCATGAAAAAATGAATGGATCAATCCAATTGCACATTTATAATTTCACTTGGAAAGCTTCCCAAGGTAAAAAAGTTACATGGACATGAATTCCTTCATTCCTAGATCTTCTTCTACAAATTCATATCTAGATGAGCATATTATCTCAGATATAAAGCTTCAAAGTTAATAATATAGAATGAAACGGGTGTAGAGACATCAAGTTTAAGCTTCATGAACTAGCCATTTGAATTTAAATGTCTAAGCTCAATGGTTGGAATTTAATTAGATAAAATATAATGGTGTGTGATGATCTGATATATGTTAGTGGCTCTTTAATATCTAACACATGATAAATCATACTTTGAAGATTAATGGTGAACATCAAGTCAAAGGGTTAGCATAAACATGAAGATGACAAGTGTCAAGATCTTAGGTGCTTGAATAGAGATCTAATAGTACATGGTGATCTAACAAATTTTAGTGGTTCTAAGCCAATCAATAGTGCATATTTGATCGTAGATTATAGATCAATGGTGAGTGATGAGTCAACAAGTCAATGTATCTCAAAGACAAATAGGAAGCTACCAAATGTCATGAGCACATTAAGCTGGAAGAAGATCTATAGCTCACATTCATTCATATAGAGAGAGATAAATGGTGTATATATAATCTAAAAAATCATATCTGATGATGCTCATGTAATTTGATCAACGATCAAGATTAAAATTTGATGATTAAAGAGATCAAAGATCAATGACATGTAATCACTGAGTAAGATCAATATCGATGGTCAAGATTAAAGGTCAAAAACAAGGTCAAACCAAAGTAAATATCTCATCCAACTACATGATTATGACCCTTTTCTCCATTCTTGCATGCCAAAAATGAACTAATGAGGAGCTATTGATGTTATAACAAGATCAAAATGGATTGGTTAAGTTGTTACAACTATATCAATGTTAGGAGGAGATTACAAAAGATCAACCCAACTATTGTAATGGCTTTGATGCTAGACTTCCACTTGAAAGTGGCATGATTCTATCATTGTAACCATAAAGAGCATCATGCAAGCCAAAAATGTGTTGAAAAGGACTCATATGGTTGTCATGGCCATTTTCTGGAAGTAGTCTTAGCATGATGATCCTTTCTAACTAAATCAATGTCGGATGATCAAAAATCTTGATCATAATGACCCCTTCTCCATCATTATATGCATTAGTCCCAATTTATTTCATCCCTTCTACTATATGTATAAGCTTCTAAGCCTTAAAATGAATGCCTCTCCTTGGCATGACTAGACTCTACCAATATTTGCATTGTAACACCTATTTGATACAATAAAGATTGAATTACTTCATTTGTAAAGTTGAATTGAAGTGTGTCTTATTAATTCATTGATGTGGTCAAGTGAATGTATGTCTTCCTTGCCTCTATCTAAATTCCTTCACCTTATTGAAGTGTTGATAGCTCCCACAGGTTAGAATAAGTGCATATATAGTCAATTAATTGGTTTGAAAGTGGACAATTATCCTCCTATACTAGGATAATAGCTAGTTCATGCCTTGTTGTGAAACACTTATGTGGAAACTAATCAAAGAGTAACTAAAGTGACATATAACAATTTTAAAATCATCCTATAGTGTGATTTATGTAAGTATAAGGGTCAAAATATTTTATGCATCACCTCATTTCTTCATGCTTTTATGCATTGTTATCAATCTCTCTCCCTTTCCCAAGTAAGAGCTAGTTTAGGTCTATTATATGTGATAGATCCAAAAGGAATCTAGCCTTCTCTAGAGGTCTAACCCAAGTTTAGGTGACTCACAACCTAGGGTCAGTCCCATGTTAGATTAAGTTTGAGAAAGAAGACCTAAACAATCCCCCTTCTTAGTTAGGGTGCAATCTGGACCACCAATAGTTCTGACATGCCCAATGGGACCCATTTTATTTAAAGAAACTAAAATTTGGAGCTAAGGAGAAGCATCTATAGTATAAAAGAGACATCCACCATCATCAGGAGCTAAATATTCTTTAATTTTCTAGACATCATTCACATGCTAAAGGTTACTATAAGGTCAGCTAGTAAAGGTATTCCCCTTGAATTCATTGAGATACTTATTTTTTCATATAAGAGAGTAAGATTTAATAGGACAAGACCTTATCCTCAAAAGAAATATCCATCCCTTAGTCATCCTATTGCCTTAAGCAATGCAATCCCTAGTACCCAAATGGCTATCAAAAATTAATTATTTATTCCATTCAATAGAGGTAGTCCATTGAAATTAGTCTAGTATGATGATATTCTTGTGTTTTCTCTTAAAATCATCCATTTTTTTATGGAGAACATCAAACAACTACTATTGATCACATCCAAGATGTTACCAACCTCTGCAATATTGTTGAAGATAATGTCAGTGTTAAATTGCTTATTGCTTCCTTCAAGGGAAAAGCATTGGAATGGTATAAAAATATTCCTCTGAATTCAATTGCTACCTAGGATGAGTTAGGAGTAGCCCTAGTCAAACAATTTGAGAACAAGTCAGACCACCTATCTTTATTTGAGCAACTGACTAACATAAAGAGAGTTCCTCATGAGTTCATGTTTGATTGTAACCTAGACTCTAAAAGACATAGACTAGAATACCTGCCTTGATTAGACCATCCCCTGAATATGCCTTCTTGTATTATTTAAAATCCCTTCATTTTGATATTAGTGTGATGATACAGTCAATGGGTGGTAACATCTTGCCAAATTCCTATGAGATTGCCATAAGAGCAGAAAATAGTTTGATATAGGCTGGTAAGCTTTCCCATAGGCCTCCAATGCCCATATTCCTAAAACTAAAATATTTTCCACCCCCTCAATCCCCTCAGTCTCTATCATTATCCCTTATTCCATCTCCTAAGGCTCAATTTTCAGCCCCTTCTAGTCAAGTTAGTGAGACTGGAGAATTGAAAAGTCTATTGCAATATTTTGGGAATGAAATAGTTTAACTCAAAAGACAAAAATACTAGGCTAGGCCTTACCAATAATAGAATCAAACTACTCATCAAACCTTCAGAGATCAAAGGCCCCCTTATCAAGGATTTAAGGAAAATAGACAACCCTACCAATATAAAGGAGCCATAGTTCCATCTAAACCATATGCATCTCTTGATCCTAATACACCTTCAAGTTTAAAAGTTATTATCCCCATAGCACTTCAAAATAATTTGATGCATGACTCAAATTGTTAGCCCACCAATCCCCATGATGTTTAGAACATTATTATGCCACAAATGACTCAAGAAGAGTTTTCCCTTCAAGGAGGTCAGTATCAAGAGATAGGCTTGGTACCCCAAGGAGAGTCTCAACAAATTCAAGGGCATCTTGATGCCATAAATGTAAATTGGAAAATGGATGATTATGTTACATTCAATCATGGTGGTGAGGCTAGCAGTTCAAGTGGTTAAGCTATAGTTATAACTAGAGCTAAAAAAAGATAATTAAGGCTCAAGATTTGAACAATGCTTCTAGTGCTCCTAATGTTGTTTCTAAGAGCACCAAAGATAAACTTGTTTCCCCTACAACATATAAAAATGAGAATGTAGAAGTTGGGGAGGTCCCTCAGATACCTCTAATTCATGAACAACCAGTGGTTCAAAAGGTGCAACTAAAGTTTAGTGGAGCTTCACTCAGCATAGTAAATAAGATGAAGAAAATCAATGTCAACATTATCAAGTTGGATTCCCCATTTTCTATTCCAAGATAAAATTATATGCTCATCTAAGAGCTTTTAGATCTTAAGGTGTCCCCAGAACCAGTTGAGAAATAAGGTGTTGTCTTAGCTAATTCAGACCAGCCAATGAAGCATCAAGTATATTAGGAACACAAAATGGAAAAAGGAGACAAATCTGAGGTAAATTTAAGTAAAACTCCTCCCTTATACCTCTTTTTGATAGTTGGTTATTATTTAGTTCATAATTATATGGTGGATAGTGAAGCCAGTAGCACTATCATACCTAAGCAAATTATAGATAAGCTTGGTCTTGTCTATGAACCAAATGTTAAATGAGTGTTTAAATTAGATGGTTCACCAACAAAGATATTATTCATCATTAAAGACCTGAATTTGACACTACATGCTTGTCCTAATGTTACCATTCAACAAGATGTGGTTATAGTGGACTTGCCTCCCTATTTTTCCATGTGGTTGTCAAGGGAATTTACCTCAAAGATTAAAGGGTATTTATCAACTAACTAGACATATTTGATGTTCAATAATAGGTATGGTACCAAGGTAACCATACATTCTTTACCTATTGCATGATTCTATTTAGAACCATATATGCCAAGTGTTGTGAACACCAATTGCCTCATCTCAAAAGAGGTGATAAAAGATAGTATAGAGGAAATTGAATCACCTTTAGATGGGATTCCATATTTTTTCATTGATAATTGGGCCTCTATCTCACATGAATATTATCCTTATAAGCTAATTGAATAAGGACTTGGTTTTTATTGCTTGCATGATAAAAAAGCACAAATTCCAACCTTGATAAAAGATGATAAGCCTAGTGATGATCTTTGGAAATTATACTTTGATGGGTCAAGAAATAAGTATGGTACTAGGGATAGAATTATGTTGATTTATCTATCTAATCAAAGGTAGTTCTCATCTATTAAGTTTCAATTTGGTTGTTCAAATAATTCTATAAAATATGAGGCACTAGTACATGGTTTACAATGGGTTAGGAAGATGAAGGTCAACACCTTACAAGTCTTTGGTGATAGTGAACTTGTAGTTCACAAAATTAGAGGTCTTAATATATACAATAAACCATTTCTTAAATCTTATAATCATAGGTTATGATACTTTCTTGAATATTTTCAAGCCTTCAACATATAGGCAATACCAAGATATGAGAACAAACATGCAGATAGGTTGGCTGCCATTAGGGCATAATTTAGTATTCAAGCTAATGTGAGAAGTGAAAAGGTATAGTCACACATTAATTTTGTTTTAAGGCCTTATGTCCCAAATAATAATGATAATTGACAAGTGTTTAAAGATGATAATTAGATTGTTAGATTCTTGCAAGAAGAGGCTGAGTTTTCCTCAAGAAACCAATGAAAGTACTTGTAGTAGTATGGTGATCATATTGTGCAACTAAAAACAAATAATTTGCCCAAGGTATTGGTCACACTTGAAAACATATTCAGTGGTGATGATGAGATAAGGAAAGAGAAGTTAACCTTATCAAAAAAACATGAACACTATTCTAATGTGGAAGTTTCACCTAGTAGGAGCCTAAAGTTGGGAAAGGTACGCACTTATTTAGAGAAGGAATCTTTCATTGAGTTATGTTCAAGATTTTTTGAGTTATTTTCATGGAAATATATTGATCTCAATGGATTTGACCCAGGTCTAACTCAACACACCTTTGATATAGAAGATGAAACTAAGCTAGTAAGACAAAGATAAAGGCCTATTAATCCTAAGATTAAGCCTTTGATGAGAGCTAATCTTCATAAGCTCATTGATTCAACTATTATATTTCCAATAAAACACTAAACTTGGGTGTAAAACCTTATTCTAGTATGGAAAAATAATGGTGAAATTAGACTGTGTGCTGCCTTCCATGACTTGAATAAGGCTTCTATTAAAGACAACTATCCGCTACCATCTATGGAATAGATTTTATAGTTAGTTACAAGTTCAAAAAGTTTCTCCTTGTTGGATGGTTATAGTGGTTATAATCAAATTTTGGTCAAGGAAGAGGACTAATTCAAGACAGCCTTCACCACAAAGTAGGGGGAGTTTGCATATAGAAATATTCTATTTGGTCTATCCAATGTTGGAGAAACCTTTCAAAGAGCCAAAGATATGGTATTCCAGTGCCTTCCTAACAAGTTTGTGTTGGTCTATTTGGATGATATAATAGTGTTTTCAAAGAACTCAAGTGAGCACATAGTTCACCTTGAGAAAGTGTTTGAAAGGTGTAGGCAATTTGGGGTATCCTTAAACCCCAAAAAGTGTCTTCTCAGTTCATGAAGGTAATCTTCTTGGACATATAGTTTCAAAGCATGGCTTAATCATAGATCCTAAAAATATAGCCTCAATTATTACACTTTCCTTGCCCAAGCAAAAAAGAGCCTCGCAAAGTTTCATATAAAATATCAATTTTATCAGAAGATACATCTTAGATTTTATCACTTTAGCTAAGCCACTTACATCCATGATAAAGAAGAATCAATTTTTTAGTTGGTTCAAGGAGGGAGTGAGGATTTTTGAGGATATTAAAAAATCCATGGCTAGTGGCCCTACACTCATGAACCCAAATTTATCAAAGGACTTCATTATGTACACCTATGCTAACATTAACGCCATTTCAGGCATCCTTATGTAGTAGAATCATGAAGCCTTAGAGCATCCAATAACCTTATTTATTCAAGGCTTAGATAAGTATGAAACAAGGTACTCTTTTGTTGAAAATCATGTATTTTATATTATAAGGTCCCTCAAGAAATTTAGATAATTATTATCTAAGAATAAGATACACCTAATGGTTGCACATCGAAGTGTCAAGGAGTTTATATTGAACAAGGACAAATGAGAAAAGAGTCATGGGATAACAAAGGTAATGGAGTATGATGTGGAGATCAAAGTCATAAAGCCAGTTAGAGGTAAGGGACTTTGTAAAAATATAGCCAAATACTTAAAAGAAGCCAGTGAGGTGGTTATGGTGTCAATTAATGAATAAATTATAGCTGATCATAATCACCTTTCATCTAGTATCATGATTTGGTAAAGTATCTTCAATATGATCTTTATCCCTCCCATTTAACTCCTTCAAAAAGAAGATATTTCATATAGCAATCTATTCCATTTTTCCTTGTTGATGGTGTTTTGTTCAAGAAAGATATCAATGGCATGTTGTTAAGATGCATTAAATAACATCAAAATGAAAGGTTGATTGAAGAGTTCCATGATGGACATGGTATAGGACATTACTCATCAAGGACTACAACCCATAAGATCATGAGAGGCAGGTATTATTGACCAAGCTTATTTGGTGATTGTCATGCATGGGTTAGGAAATGCAAGCAATGTGTTATGTTTGTAGGGAAGGTAAATCTTGCATCCTTACCTCTTGAACCAATTTTAGTGGATCATCCCTTTGTCTAATGGGGATTGGAATTTATTGGTCTCATTTACCCCCCTTCAAAATTAGGTCATAAATGGATACTAACTACCACAGATCACTTCACTAGATGGACAGAAGCAATGGCATTAAAGGAATAAAATGAGACCAATATTCTAGATTTCTATGAAGGTTTACTTATAGGTTTGGATTCCCTTCAACCATCATTTTTGATAATGTTATGGCCTTTGTGGGTTCTAAAATTAGCCAATAGGTAGTTCAACATGGTGTCTTTCTTAGCACTTCATCAAACTATTATCCCCAAGGAAATGGCCTTGCTGAGTCAACTAATAAGAACCTATTAAAGATCCTAAGGAGGACCATTGAAGATAATCAGAGGTCATGGCATCTCAAACTTAAGTCAGCTATGTGGGCTGATAGGATCACCTACTAGAATTCAATATCCAACTCCCCCTACAAGTTGGTATATGGCAAGGAAGCAAGAATGCTTGTTTCTCTTGAATTTCCTAACCTAGAACTAATGCATCAACTTAAGTTATTAGAGAATGAACTTATGGAAATTAGATATACTGATCTTATGGAGTTGGAGGAGATAAGACATCAGTGCATACTAACCATGGAAATCCATCAAATAAAGGTTAAGAGAGCCTTTGACAAAGGATCTTCTTCAATAAGTTTCAAATAAAGAGATTTTGTCCTCAAGTGGGATGAGGATAGAGCCAATCTAGGAAGGCATATAAATTTTGACTCCCTTTGTATTGGTCCATACAATCTTTAGCTACAAATCCCATAATGCCTTCCAACTTGAAAGGATGGATGGTGAATTGCTTCCTATCCCATTCAATGGGATACACTTGAAATATTTCTATTAAGGAAGTTAAGTTCCCTATACGTAGTTGTTTTAACTTTCCTCCAAGTGCTATCCTAGCACATTTTTTTGTTTGCTTTTGCTTTGTTTTGTTAGCTTCCCTATTTTACTTGTTTTCTTCCCTATTTTGGTGGAATTCATTATCTTTGAAAGTCAAAAGGGTTATTCACAACCATGAATCAAACCTATCATTATTTATTAGTCTAAAATTTATGCAAATGGTTTGGTTCTCAAGCATAGCAGGCCTGCTTCCCAATTGAGTCGCTAGAATGTTATCAATTCTACCCCTACATGTCAAATTATCACCCCATCATTTGAAACTTAGCATATCATGCTAGTTTTCCTTATGAATCAAGGTTGGTCTTAAGATTCCCTTAAAATGTTTCTTTTGTGCCCTAATGATTCCTTATAGGTTTGGTGCCTTGGTAAAATCTCTATCTATAGGTATAAGCCTTCAAAGATGATCAAAAGGTAGCTGGCACAAGCCTAGAAGAGCCAGACCATCACAAAACATCATGTGAAAATGATGGGTTAATCTAGTTACACATTTTATAATTTCATTTAGAAATATTCCTAGGGTCAAAAGGTTGCATGGACATGAATTATTTCATGCCTAGATCATCCTCTTCAAAATTCATATCTTGATGAGCTTACTATCTCAGGATATAAAGCTTCAAATTTAATATTACAGAATGAAATGGGTGTGGGGATGTCAAGTTTAAGCTTCATGAACTATCCATTTGAATTTAAATGTCCAAGGTCAATGGTTGGCATTTAATCAAATCAAATATAATGGTGCATAGTGATCTAATAGATGTCAGTGGATCCCCAAGATCCAATGGCACATAATCAATTATACATTGAATATCAATGGTGAGGATCAATTCAAAGGGTCAGCATGAACATAAAGATGAAAAGTCTCAATATTTTGGTCACTTGAATAGAGATATAATGGTGTGAAATAATCTAATATATGTCGATGGGTCTAAATAAATCAATAATGCATATTTGATCATAGATTCCAAATCAATGGTGAGTGATGAGTCAAAAATTTAGCATATCTCAAAGATAAATAGGAAGCTACCAAGTGTCATGAACATGTTAAGCTGGAAAAAATATATGGCTCACATTCATTCATATAGAGATAGATCAACAGTGTGTATATAAGTTGACAAAGTAGATCTAATGGTGCTCAATTAGGTTGATCAATAGGCAAGATTAAAATTTGATGATTCAGATCAAAGATCAATGACATGCGATCATCAAATAAGATTACGATTGATAATCAAGATTAAAGGTCAAATTCTAGGTCAAACTAGAGAAAATATCTCAGCTAACTACATGATTACAACCCTTTTCTCCATTATTACATTCCTAAAATGAACTAGTGAGGAGCTATTAACATCAAAATAAGATTAAAATGGATTGGCTAAGTTGTTGTGTCCACATCAACACCAAGAGGAGATTGTGAAAGATCAACCTAGCTATTATAATGACTTTGATGTTGGAATTATGCTTGAAAGTGACTTGATTCTACCATTATAATTATAAGGAGCATCATGTAGGCCAAAAATGGGTTGAAAATGACCCATATGATTATCATGGTTATTTTCTAGAAGTAGTCTTAGCATGATGATCCTTTCTAACTGAATCAATATTGGATGATCAAAAATCTTGATCATAATGACCCCTTCTCCATCATTCTATGTATTTTTCCCCATCTCTTTCAACCCTTCTGATATATATATATAGGCTTCTAAGCCTTAAAATGAATCCCTCTCTTTGGCATGACTAGACTATGTCAATATTTTCACTGTAACACCTATTTCATACAATAAACACTAAATTCCTTCATTTGCAAAGATGAATTGAAGTGTGTCTTACTAATTCATTGATGTGGTCAAGTGAATGTATATCTTCCTTTCCTTTTTATAAACTCCCTCACCTTATTTAAGTGTTTATATCTCCCACAAGTCAAAATAAGTGCATGCATAGTTAGTTGATTGGTTTGGAAGTGGACAATTGTCCTCTCATACTAGGATAATAGCTATTGTATGCCTTGTTTTGAAACACTTATGCGAAAACTAATCAAAGATTAATTGAATTGATGTCTATCAATCTTAAAATCATCCTATAGTGTGCCTTGAGAAAGTAGAAGGGTCAAAACATTTGGTGCATGACCTCATTTCTTCATGCTTTTATACATTGTTGTCAATCTCTCTCCCTTTCCCAAGCAAGAGCTAGTTTAGGTATAGTATAGGTGATAGATCCAAAATTAATTCAGCCTTCTCTAGAGTTTTGACCCAATTTTAGGTGACCCACAACCTAGGGTCAGTCCTATGTTGGACTAGGTTTGAGAAAGAGGACCTGAACAATCCTCCTTCTCAACTAGGGTGCAATCTAGACCACCAATAGTAAATAACTAAGAGGAACATACAAGGTCTAAGTTTGACAAGTGTACAAGATTGATGTGTTATATAATCACAAAATATCATCTACAAAATGCTTTCAAATCACATTATTTATGTAAATTACACTTTCTCACTATGGTATATCTATCACACTATGGCTTCCATTATAATTACATGATCATGTCTATCTATTCATACATTCTCCATGAGCACACATATCCCTTGCCCATTAGGGGCATGTACATTCTCTATGTTGATTAATTATGCTACATTGTTATGACTCTTTTACACATACATTGGGGGTATATTACTTCCCTTTCTTCTTTCCACATTATGCTTTAGTACCTTGTTGTGAATTATTTGAATCCCTCCCATTTATTCTATTTTTGAATCCTTGCTTCTTAGTAATTTTAAATTATAATTTTTAAAATATGGAAAATAAATTTAAAATAAAACATATATTTCAAAAGTCAAAAAAATCAAAATATTTTCAAAAATTGAAAATTAAGACATCCAAACATTTGATTATGTTACTAGTTTAATTTTTTCCATATGTTATTTATTTCATGTTAAGTAGATAACATTTTTAAATTTTCATATACACATTGCTTATCATAAGGTATGTGAGTGTGATATAATACATAATGTTACATGGTTTTTTTATTTAAGGTTTCACTTTTTACCCAACAGCCTTGCTAAGCTAGGGGCATCTCTTCATTCTTTGTGATTACTTGAATAATCTATATCTATCCATAACCTTTCTACCATGTTAAGTTATATATCATATAAAAAAATTATAATCACTCATACTTTACATTTTATTACATGGATATACTATTTTATAACAATGACATTCATACATATGGTTGATATAGACTGGTCTCATTTTTTATATGCTTCTTTTCAAATTATTACTCTACTACATAATAAGTTAGGACTTGTTTGCTTAACAGACTTGACACAATCAAGTTGGGAATGCATGTTCATGTTATATCATTAAAAATCTGACCTTGTTATTGCCTTGGAAAACTTTTAGAGAGTTTGACAAGATTTATTTATATATGAAAAACTTACTTCAACCACCTTATTTTTGGAAAACACCTCACAACCTTAAACCACTATGCTTGAATCTTTGATGCAGACCTATACAGTCAACTTGACATGCATGCATCAACTATTTCTTAGTGATTTTGGCTCTTCACATGCTTTGAATATGTCTATAGGGTTTGATGAGATTGATTTCAATGTTAATAGTTGATCCTCCTTCAACATTTATGTTTGAAAACATCTTACAGCTTCAAAAACTTGCTTGTCAAAATGTATATACATAATCTTGGATAATCATGTATATATGAATTCTTTTAGAAATAAAATTATTTGTTTATTTTGAATGTATGTATATGTGTGTGTGTAATTATAAAAAACATTAGGGTTTTTAATATATAAATCCTATTATATCTCATTGATGTTTTAGTATTTAATTAATTATATAAGATTTTATTTACTATGAAATTTAACTCCATTATAAAATGAAGAAAATAAAAAAATAGAAAAAGGTTATAGGTTGGATAGGTTATGTAGGCCTTCCAGCCATGGTCATAGGCTGATAGTCAGCCTCTACAATCCCTTGGCTACATATGACCATAGGTAATGAGGGGTGAGGGTGGCCGATTGACCGACCTCTCCCATTCCTCCATAATGGAAGGGTTGGGGTCAACAAAGCCGCCATCACCCAAACCCCCAAAATTATGTATTTTATTTTTATTTATTTTATTATTATTATTATTACTACTACTACTACTACTACTACTACTATTATTATTAATTATAAAGGAGAAAAAACTTTAATTCACATATCTATTTGTATGAATATTATTTCAGTTAGATTTCATTTTCACATATTAAATATAAAATTCACATTATAACATTTATTTACACACACACACACACACACACATCAATATTATTTGAAATATTATTATCTCATCCACACATGTATATATATACTTGTCTATATTTTTATTTATTCAATAATCTAAAAATAATAAATTTTGGTAATCTTCATATTTTAAGTTAATAATAATAATAATAATAATCCATTCCACCTTCAATTTATATTCTTAGTTCAATTTGAGAAATAGAGAGAAGGCATTTTCATCCATTCACAACATTAAAGGAGTCTACATTATTTAGGGCTAAATACTTTATTTATTTACAAAAATAAGATATCAAGATGTTTCATTAAAAAAATAATTACATTTTAAACCTAATTATAATGTTGTATTGAATTTATAGGAAACTACAAATCTAAAATACTTCTTTTATTTGAATTCAACATATGTAAGACAAGAGAGCTAATAAAACATACTTTGATAATCAAGAAAAAATACAATTTATTATTTAATCTAAATAATCTTTCAGATTAATCACAAAGGTTTGTAAATATAAGAGGCTTAAAAAACTTAATAACTCTCTCATTTTAATTTTCAATAATTATATAAATTCAAAAGAGAGAGAGAGAGAGAGAGAGAGAGAGAGAGAGAGAGAGAGAGAGAGAGAGAGAGATTATACAAACTCAAAAACCATTTTCATTTCAAATTTAATCATGTCAATATACAAAAAGGGGATTGAAATCATGCAACTCATTTTCATTTTCACAATGTGAGAGAGATATATTAGTAAGAATTGAAATGAGGAGGGAGGGATAAACACAAAAAAAACACTAATCCTAACTTCTCTTTTGAAACATTTGATCATCTCATTTTTTTATTTTTACACAAAATGTGGTAAGGCAAAACCTACCTCATCTCCTCCATTTGACATGCATCCAACAAGCTCCCAAGCTTCATGAAGATATACTCCTCTTGTAACAAGTTCCTCCTCCATAAAATAATGAACCCCCAAAAACTAATCCAAAAAACAAGACTAAGTGTGGAAATAAAAATAAATTTTAAATTACCTATCCAAAGGATTTTCCACCCAACCCAATAAATGAGAGGGTACTTTTCTTACAAGAGTCGTCTCATATCTTAAAATCCCATACATCTACTTAATGACATTACAAGCCCATGTGGGCTTACTTTTTCAAGTCATCCACTTAGTACAAAGTCAAAAGGGTCATTTACACTCAACAATAACTTCTCTTACATTGTCCAAATTTACACTCCATAAGTACATCCACCCACTATAGTCTAGAGCTTAACCAATAGCTCATATAGCCTTCCTAGAGAGGGTAGGCACAAGTTGTTCAATACATCCATTATAAAATTTCTCATGATTTATGTGGATTTAAATATTTATTGGATTAGGATTTAAATAAAAATAAGATTGTTCTAATTGTATTTTAACAAATAAATCTTTCAAAATAAGGGAGGGAACAACATTTGAGTTCTTATACATGTGAAGGATCAACATGTTAGGCAATGCATGTCGACAACAAAGCAAATTCTATTAATTAGAATAATGGGTATATGTTTGTGCCTTTGAAATTGAAGTTAAAGAAATGAGTTTGAAGTTGAACCATGAAACAAAGAGTTGTGACATGACGACTCTTGAGGAGGCCATCTCTATATTGGGACATCTCTCTAATGAATAAAACTACACATATTTTATCTTCATATTGAACAAGATCATGTAGAGAGCCTTTATTTTCTCTAAAGAGGGAGTTACACCTTCCATAGATCTCATAATACATTTGGTATCTAAATACAAAATGCATCTCTGATTTTGGTTCATTATTACAAGGTTTAAATATGCACTGATGTCATAAAATAAAATGCTCTAACTCTATGCAAAGTTGATGAGAGTGTACTCATAATTGAACCAAAATAAATCTCAACCCAAAATAGATAATGATTTACTTAGGAGTAATAATACATTTGTATTATATTTGAATATAGTAATCTAAGTACAGATGCATTTTTGTTCACAATGGATTTGATGGTTCTGTCTAGGTTGATTTTATGTATAATTTTTAGATCTTATCCCTAATGCCTTTATGAATATATATTTTAAATATGAAAGGTGAATTTATTAAGTATAAAAATCAGATGTGTTATATCAATGCCAATTCCCTATAGGAAAGACACACATTAAGCATACAAAGTGCTCTTCATCCCTTGTTCACATAACTTCATAGATGATTGAAAATCTTTGAATGGATATTTATCATGCTCAATTATTGTATCTACCATACATTTTAGTTTTTCAAATAACATATCTATATGGAAAACAACTAAAATATGAAGGGGATGGATGCTAAATGTAATGAAAATAATTGCATGTGGAACTAACCATTTTTCTTGTAACTTTTTGGATAAAATATAAATATGAAATCTATCAACATGATAAAGATTGGTACTATGAGGTCGATACCAATAGAAATATATTTATAGGAGAGAAGGTGAGGATCTTCCATAAATGATTTAAAAATCATAAGGCACAACACTTGTTTAAGGTTTTACAAATTGGGTCATAAGTTAAGAGTGATTGATTGTGGGTAAAACTCCATAATCAAGCATGCTTAAGCTAGATTTGTATTGGGATGGGTGACCTCCCCAAAAATTCTATGTGTTTCACCCATATGAGTATCACCTAGAAATAATGAGTGTTGAGTGGACCATTCATACTCATGAGAGATGGATTCTTGTGAAGCGCTACTCATGAAATATGGGTGAATGTAGATGGACTTGAAACTACGTAGTTGAATCCATAGATCAGGTCCATGATTTGAATATCATCAACTCCAAGTTTAAATTTACTTACAATTAGGTTTGAACTTTTTTTTATTTTATACCAGTGTTTTGGACATGGCTCTTCCTTTTTTCTATGACTTATTTTTGGCTTGGGCATTTTAGATTATTAATGAAGCTAATTACTATTTACGGTTTGGTTAATATCAATACTTTTGTTCTTTTTTGGCTTTAAACATTTTATAGGTATCTCATTTTTTGGAAAATTGGAAACCATACTCAAGAAAATGAAAAACATACTTTCTAAAATTTGTAAAGTTATCGATGGACACTAATTTATTCATTTTTTTATCTACTAATAAACTTATATGAATTAATTGTTAAATAAATGGTATGAAACTATGATTAATGACCTTTGGATTTTATAATTTAATGTTTATCCTTGGCTATGTTTACATACATGATGCATCCTAGTAATATTTTGGTCTAATATTAATAATAAATGTGATGCTTATTAGTCTCAAAAATATTTGGATATATCACATTTTTTTGTTTACAGTACCCTCTTTTTAGTACCTATTGTAGGCATATGGTACTATTAATTTTATCAAAACCATTTAATTTACATTGGAAACTATGCAAGATTAAAAATTAATCTAATTCCCTAATGTTTGTGAGGAAAATAAAATTTTTTTAGTAACATTTATCTACATAGTCATTGGATTGTTTTCGACATTCTTGGTAGGAAAATGTAATTTTTAATAAGAATAAATACAAAAATTTGTAATAGCCAATCATAAATTTTAAACAAACACATTCTTATGGTTGCAATTTGCACTATTTTTTTGGTTGCTTACAATGAAGAAATCTGCACTTTTATTTTTTGGTGCATACGATAGTCATCTGAAGCAAGGTGTTTGAAAAACCATATGGGCTCATGTATAGAATCATTTAGCCTATTTATTGGAGTGAAAGGATTTTAAACACATGTTGAATACTTACAATTGTCTTATTATGACCATAACACCACAAGACATATATCTATCAATAATTTATGAGAGCCCAAATCATATATTAACCCAAGAAAAATTTAACCATGACATGTATTAGTATAAGGAAGGTTATTTGAATGGCTTTAGATTTATTCTTGTCTTAATTTATTTAATTAAGTGTAAGTTATGAAACAAATTTCATACTTTTTTTATTAAACTCCATATCTTCCTAATAATTCATGGGAATCTATAATACTTTGTGGTTAACTGGAGAAAATCAAAATAAAATAAGTTATATTGCATATTTTAGGACCATATTTCCATTAGTAGATTTGAACATGATTTAAAAAAGAGATAAAAAATGTGTATTTGACCAAATTTACTTGATTTATAATTAATAAAAACCTCTTGGAAAAGACAGTATTAATTCCAATCTCAATTTAGTCTCACATAGGATTCTCCCCCAAAAAACACTAACAACAGTGAACAATGCATTAGTGTTACAGTTGCCTTCATATCATGATCCTTACACATTCATAAACCTTTAGAGATATTTGTATTTAGGCAATAATTACTATGAATTTTTTTTTTCAGTTTGTGAATGTGATTATGTAACATGTAAAAAAATTTATGACATAATTTATGCTGAATGATGTTCATTTTTCTTTCAATACTTTACTAAAATAAGGTTCTTAACACTTGAAAGTTGATATCTTGTGACATGTAATTTACATTAAATGTTTATTTTTCTTCCAATAATTTATTAAAATGAGGCAAAACCTTCAAACTAAGTTAGTATATGAATTTTGAAAGTATGTTAAATAATTAAAATAGCTAAGAAGCTTAAGCTTGCATAATCATTAGCCAAAGGATAAGAAACATTTATAAAATTGATAGGAAAATTTGCTAAAACTTCTAAAGGATGACACCCTTATTTTGAAATGAAGCATCGAGAATGCCAATAAACTCAATAAAAAATATAAATTATGTACTTGAGAAGCACAAAAAGCCAAAAATGTAGATAATAATTGCATCAAATTAGGTGACTTAAAAGTCTTTTAATTGAATAAACTAATATCATTAATAATAATGTTACTTACTAATTATAATGGGATTAATGGTGTCTGAGTGGGGGGAAAAGAATCAAGAAGCCCTCACTTTCATAGTAAAGCTTAGGAACAGGCATTAGAAGGCTAGGTGATGGACCACGAAGGAAGATATTCATGCAACAAATA
Source organism: Torreya grandis (assembly GCA_037957365.1). Classification (NCBI taxonomy): domain Eukaryota; kingdom Viridiplantae; phylum Streptophyta; class Pinopsida; order Cupressales; family Taxaceae; genus Torreya; species Torreya grandis. Next base: position 3,508,864 of record JARHVA010000808.1, read on the forward strand.
AATGGACAGGATTTTCTACTAGAAGAGAAGTAGTAGGATTGGAAGATCAGCTTCAAGATGAGACTTGGGAGGTTCCAAAAGGTTTGGAAAAATACAAGGAGTTATAGTCTTGTGAGGATTTGAGTAATATGGTGAATTACACCTTTGGTTTTTGGTCACGAAGATGAGGATGTTAAAGCAGTTGTCACTGGCACGAAAAGGCTTAGAAGATTATATTTTTGAGTCTGAGAAGTTCTAAAGATTGGTGATGATAAATAATTCATCTAGGAATCCAATTAATACTCTCAATCCATTTTTCTCATGGAAGAACAGGCTCTTATCAACAAACATGTAGGGAAATGGTCGATGATTGGTGAAATTGAGTCTTGGGTTGAGGATAGTTGGGGAAAGGATATTGAAATAAAATTATTATCAAAGGGTTTATTTATTATCATCTTTCCCAATTTAAATTTAAAAAATAGGATTTTAAATCATTCCTTTTGGTCCATGAGAGGTATTGGCCTCTAGATACAAAGTTAGAAACCAAATTTTGATATATTTTTGGTACAACAATGTAGTTACCCTATTTGGGTAAGGATCTATGGTCTCCCCTTGGAATATTGGGGCTTTGAGTGCCTTTTGGCCTTAGGAAATCTATTAGGTTGTTTTTTGGAAATTGACCCTATTATAAAGAAAGGAAGTTTGGCCTCTTATGCAAGAATTAGGATTTTAATGAGTTTGGATGTTGCCATTCCTAAAAACATTCTCACCAAAACTTAAGGATGTTCCTAGTCCCAATCAATTGACATTAAAAATATTAATTTTAGGTCTTTCAATTGTATATGTACTATCCACACTAAGAATTTTTGTTATAAAACCTTGGAGGTTTCATCTACCAATGTGGGGTAGGCTTGCAAGGTTTGTAAATTAGTTGCATCCTCTTCCAAGGCTTTTTGATTACATAATACTAGAAAAATTTGGTCTAAGAAGGCAGTTTAAAATATTAAAAGAAAAGTTAAGAATTTGGTTTTGAACCAGACTCATTTTCAATCTAATTTGACTCTTCTTCCCTCAAGGAAGATGTCTCTTCAAAATCTTAAGCTAACTTGGTATCTATTCTAATTATACCAAATGCCTCTTGCATCTAAATTTTAGAAATAGAGGATCTAATAGACAAATTTGATAAAGGAGATGAGTTATCTCCTAACTCATTAAAGGTTGTGATTTTATTTCAAAACAATCTCAAACTATTAAAGCCATTATATATAATTGAAAATTAAATTCAAAAGTGAATATTGGTAGATCAAAGGAAGATTTAAATCAGTTCGAGGATAATCCCATGATTGAGGCACTTGATATTGATTCATAATTTGAGGAATATGATTCATAGGAGTTGAATTATAGGGAATTTCTCTCCATTTCTCAGCCTCAAAGCACCCTTTAGAAGTGTAACTATGGGAAAGCTAAGAAAAAAGGTAGAAAATATGCTAAGGAACGTGTTGTAGGGGAAGTTTTAGTAGGTAAGCAAGGCACTCTTTCTAAATTATTTGGTCCTAAGAAGTGGGAGGTGGAAATATTCCCTCAATCTACATGAAGCTTATTTCTTAGAATGTTATGGGTCTCAATGTCCCTAACAAAAGATGCTTGGTTAAGTATTTTTTCTTTTTTGAAAACCCAGATGTTTTTTTATTCAAGAAACTAAATTAAATTTGGTTGAAGATTCTAGTCTAATGAAGATGGGTTGGAAGAGATGGAGTAGTTCCTTTGTTGAATTTGTGGGGGATTCTGGGGGCTTTTTATTTTATAGATCCCATCCAAAGTTCAAGTGGAAATGTTTTAGGTTGGCACTAATTTGAAATTTTGTAAAATTAGTTATCTCAGGACTGATTCGAGTTTCTTTCTCTGTAATGTGTATGGCCTTAACGAGTCTAATAGTAAGATTTTATTTTGGAAAGAGTTATTTACCCTATTATCTCATTTTATTAGCTCAAAGATTGTGTTGGGTTGGGATTTTAATGCCCTTTTATCTTCTATGGAAAAATAGGGTGGTGAGTCTTTAATGGCTTCTAGTAATATGGATTTTATTCAATTTGTTTCTCATAATGAGCTTTTAGATATTCAACTAAAGTAGGAGCCATTTACTTGGAATAACAAAAGAAGTGGTGAGTAGAATATTTTGGAGTGTTTGGATATATTTTTACTTTTGAATAATTGGATGTCTCAAAATTGGATCATAGAAAGCTCTATTCTTCCTTACTCATGTTTTGATCACTTTCCCATGGATCTTTGTGTCATTGTTGACCATACACCTTATCTCTATTCCTTAAATTTTGAAAAGATGTGGATTCAGGACCATTCTCTTCCATGGTGGAAGAAATATCATATTCAATTTGGATATGTAATTTTTAGGATGGCTAAAAATCTTCAATTTATTAAGGGGCATCTTTGACATTAGAATATCAATTGTTTCAAAAACATTTTTCAGGAAAAAAATTATGTTGAAGTGGACATTGAGAACCTCAATTGGATGATCTCTAGAGTAGTAATGGATCAAAATTCTTACTGACTGAAAAAGTATTTGTTAAATAAGTACGAGGAACTTATATAGAGAGAAGAAAATTCCTAAAATAAAAATCAAGAATAGATTGGTTAAAATAAGGTGATAAAAACTCTATTTCTTTCATAATTATGTTAGAATCAAGCCTAATGTCTCTCACATTTCAAAGATTCATTCTTATAAAGGAAAAGTTTTGGAGACTTAGTCAGAGGTTTAGATTGAGGCTGTTAAATACTTCAGTAATCTACTTAATGCTGACAAGGCATCAGATCTTGTAGCTCAAAATGACAACCTTAGATTTATTCTTAGGTTGGTTTCTCCTGGTCAAAATGAGAAACTCTTGGCCCCTTTTTATTTGAAGTTTGATCAATGTTTTTTGTTATGGAAAAGCCTAAATCTCCAAGCCCTGATGCTTTTCCTGTGGTATTTTTTCAGTCTTTTTGGGATCTAATTGGGGAAGAAGTACTACAAATGGTTGAAGAATCTAGGAGGAGAAAATTAATACCTAATATTAATGTTAATTTTATTTCTCTTCTCTTGAAAGGGGATATTCAAGAAAACTTTAGTGATTTTTGGCGTATTTCTCTTTGTAATATGGTTTAAAAAATCATTTCTAAAATAATGGCAACTAGACTCAGACCTATTTTAGACTCTTTGGTCTCAGAAGAACAAGCTAGTTTTATTTCAAGTAGGAATATTTATGAGGGTATCATTATTGCCCATGAAATATTGCACTCTCTAATATTTACTGGTAGGAAGGGTATGTTACTCAAGATAGATATCAACAAAGCTTATGACAGGGTTGACTAGTGCTTTTCGATCAAAGTTTTAGAGAAATTTGGGTTTGATAAAGACTAGTGGGATTAGGTTTTCAACTATATTTCTAGTACTAAATATTCTATTTTGATCAATGGAAGTCCAATTGGTTTTTTTGAATCTTCAATGGGTATTATACAAGGAGATCCTCTTTCTCCTTCTCCTTTTATTTTTTTGGTTGAGGCTTTGGGATGAGGCTAAAGAAAGATAAGGAAGACTTTTTTTAAGGGTATTCAGGGTACAAAAAGTTAAGAAAATCTTACTCATCAATAATTTACTAATGACACCTTTCTTTTTAGTAAAGCTTTTATGGGTGAATTTCAAGTTTTCAATTCTATTATTTCCAACTATGAGTCTTCTTCTTGTCAAATGGTGAATCTTATAAAATCAAAAAATATCTTTATCAATTATTCAAAATAAGAATAACAGGATATCTCCTTAGTTCTAGGTTTTAATATTGGTAAGTTACCTTCCAAGTATTTAGGTGATATTTTTTTGGGGTTGGCCAAAAGTATTCACTAGGAAGGATTGGTCAATTCTTTTAAAGTGTATTTGACTTCATGGCAAGGAATATGGTTGACCTTGGTTGGTTGTATCACTCTCATCAAGTCTATTTTGAGTTCCTTTATTATTTATTACCTTTCTATTCTCTAACTACCTTGCCATGTAGTTAAGTTGATGAATTAGATCATGAAATATTTTGTGTCAAGGAACTCAATTCAAGAATAAAATCCCCTTTTTACAATGAGAAAGGGTTTGTAAAGTTAAGAAGATGGGAGGAATTGACATGAAAAATTTAATCCTTCAAAATAAGGCTCTTGAAGCTAAATTAGTGTGGGTAATGCTCTCAAACCCCAATTCTCTTTGGTGTAGACTTTTGAGATGTAAATATATTGATTTTAATAACCCATAGAGTGTGGTCTCTATCACTAACCCCCACCCCCCCCACAGAGTTTCACACTTTTTTTTTTTTTTTTTTGAATTACAGGACTTTGATTTTAGATCATGTTTCTTGAACTATCAATAATGGTCAAATAGCAAAATTTTGGGAGGATTCTCAGAATGGTCATAAATCTTTGGCTAATTTGCCACATCTAAAGGAGGCTAGGTATATTCTTACTTTTGCATGGGGTAGTTTGGTTGAGAACTATGTGTAACTTCACTAGAATAATGGTATGTCCTCTTGGGTTTGGAAGAATTTTGAGGCTCTAAAAATTCTAGTGGAGTAGTGTTTGCATTTCACTAATTATTTGAGGAATCAAAAGGTTTTATTAAACACCAAAGAGGATTTGATACATTAGATAAGAGATAAATTAGGCTTATATTTTATCAATCTCAATTACTGGATGGTAGAGGTTATTGATGATATGATGATCTTGGAAAGATACTTGTGTTGGGATAAGATTAAGCTTCAAAAAGTAGGGGTGTTTACCTAGCTTGATGTTCATAACTACATTCTCATGCATGATAGACTAACCAAAATTAGTTTTTATGGTCAATCTTGTTGTATTATTTATAAAGCTGAAGAAGAAATAACCAATCATCTTTTATATGCATGTCCCTTTACTATCAGTGGTTGGGCTTGGTTGTGTTGTAAGCATGAATGGTCTTGGGCTTGGCCACCCTCTCTATTTACTACTTTCTTTTCTTGGCCCATAGGAGACTGCAATAATTATCTATATGGTCTTTGGTGATTTAGTCTTCATATTCTTGTATGGACAATCTAGAAAGAAAGAAATCAATGAATTTTTGAAGGAAAAAAAACCCTTGCTTCAATTTTAAAATATTTAGAGGTTATAATCTCAGAAGTGATCTCTTTTCAAATCAAGCATAGGAATGGTTATCTCTCTACTTGGGATATGAGGATGTGTTCTAAATGGAGGTTTATTAGCCATCCACCAATTAATGGGTCATTAGTAATCCTAGGTAAAAGTTTGAGATAGGACAAGTTTATATAGATTCCTCCTCCCCTAGGTAGTTTAAATTAAATTTTGATGGAGCCTTAAGGGGAAATCTAGGTGTTTCTGGTGTAGGATGTGTCCTAAGGGACTGTAGTTTCTCCTTGATTAGGGAAATTTCTATAAAATTATTGGATGGTACAAATAATGAAGTTGAAGCTTAGGCCCTTTCAACTAGGATTGATCTTACAATCCAATGTAAAATTGATAATCTTGTAATTGAAGGTGATTCTCAATCATAATTTTTACTCCCAAGAAAAAGGCAGCCATTTATTGGAAGTTAGAAAATATTTTGTCCAATGTATGGGCTCTCTTGGATAATTTTGCATCTTTGGATTGAAAACACTACCACAAAGAAGCTAACTAGCTATGAATTTTCCAGCCAACTATGGGATTAATCAAATGGAAGATATGCAGGTGGATAACCTTATATCTTATTGGGAAGAATTTCCCAAAGCTGCTTCCATTAATATGGGTTATATATATATATATATATATATATATATATATATATATATATATATATATATATATATATATATATATATGTATACATATATATATATATATATATGTATATATATATATATATATATATATATATGTATATATATATATATATATATATATATATGTATATATATATATATATATATATATATATATATATGTATATATATATATATATATATATATGTATACATATATATATATATATATATATATATATATATATATGTATACATATATATATATATATATACATATATATATATATATATGTATACATATATATATATATGTATACATATATATATATATATACACACACACATACATATATACATATATGTATATATGTGTATATATGTGTATGTGTATATATGTGTATATATGTGTGTATATGTGTATGTATATATACGTATGTATGTGTACATATATGTGTGTGTATATGTGTGTGTGTGTGTGTGTGTATATATATATATATATATATATACATGTATGTATGTATACATATACATATATATGTATACATGCATACATGTGTGTGTGTGTGTGTGTGTGTGTGTGTGTGTCATATATGTACACACACACACACAAACATATATATATGTATACATGTGTGTGTGTGTGTGTGATGTGTGTGTGTGTGTGTGTGTGTGTGTGTGTGTGTGTGTGTGTGTGTGTGTGTGTGTGTGTGTGTGTGTGTGTGTGTGTGTGTGTGTGTGTGTGTGTGTGTGTGTGTGTGTGTGTGTGTGTGTGTGTGTGTCTGTGTATATATATAGATATATGTATGTATGTATGTATGTATGTATATATGTATATATGTATGTATGTATATGTATATGTATATATAATGATCAAATGATATTGATTATTATTAATTATAGTTTGAAATGATCATAATTAGTTTTTACCATCTCTGTTGGTTTTTTGGCAATGTTATTTCCTCATTATGGCCTTAGTTATGTGATCAAAGGTGGTGACAAATCTCGTTTATGGAAAAGGTGGTGATATGGCATGTTTTCACCATGCTAATTGTATTTCATTTACACCCTAGTGGATTTTTGGTTGTCATGGGCATGTGGTTTTTATTTCCATGGAATGAGAGGTGGATTTGGTATTTGGGACTCTAGTTATCTATGGTAATAGCTTGGCTCATGAAATGGCATTTGAGGGTTACATTTCTAGGGCTTAACTTAAGCACATTTTTTGGGTCCCTACAGAAGAATAATTTTAGGCCATCTTGGTTGTATAGGGCAAGGACTATGTGACTCTTTCCATGCACAATAGAGTTAACTCTACAATAGCTACCATGTTCACAAAAAACATCATGGCTCTCATAGTGGATAATGAGGTGGTTTCTACAATTGTGGAGTTTTTTATGAGCCCTGAACATTGTCTTGGTCTTGTAGAGGAGCTCAAAAGTGTAGTCTTGAGCCCCTTTTCCAAATTGCCTTTCTTCAACTCAAATGGTGTTGGTATGAATCCATTATCAACTTTAAAATATTTGGAGATGCACTTCATGATTTTAATTGGTTTCATAGAGGATATTAAAAAAAAGGTTTGTGATAATGACTATATAGAGGGTCAATTCTTGGCAATGCCTCAAATGGTGCATCTCAAGAACCCAATTCTATAACTATCTCGGTAGAAGGTAGTTCATCACAATCAAACTCAGGTAGATGTGGTGAAGTTTTTGGAAAAATGGGTGCTTTACAGATCAATTTGTGTTCCTCCTTGGTTGGAAAGGCCACGTAGACGAGCAATCACAATGGTAATGAAAGGATGTTTGGAAAGTAATCATGTTGTTGCATTAGTGGGAGGCATCAAATTTAGGTTCCAGGGTTTGAGGCATTAAATGTTGGGATTTTGTTCTTCTACTATTGTTCTTATCAAATAGGTCATTATTCTGGATGATAAGGATGATAAAGATGTTTTAGTTTGATCATTATGGGATTGATAGCTTTTGGTAAACTTAATGTTTTTCTATTTCATTTTGATGGACATTTTTTTAGCCCTTTTGGGTGATTTATGTTTTTTGTTCATTTATTTTTGTTATATGGTCACTTTTCAACATGTTAGCTTGTTTGGCCATGCCTTGGTTTAATATAATAGATTTGATTAGATTTACTTTCAATCTAACTGCTAGTTTTTGTGAGATTTTTTTATATGGGTAGGGGACCTGTTAAACCCCAGTATCAATCAAAAAAGTCTTATTAATTAATTTTTTTAATCAAAACTTTTACCATCTTCACTAAACAAAATTAGAGTTTAAAAAAAACTCTCTCCAATTGATAATAGCTAAGAATTGCTAAAATTTTATCAGAACACATTAATATTTTAGGGAACCCAAGAAATTATTTTTCACAAATTTACATCTAGAATTTTGTGGGTAGTGGTAGTTGTAACTTTCAAATCTTTTTTATGGATCTTTATCCATTAAAATGTTTTGAGAGGGGTAAAATTAAATTTGGCTTGATGGCTAAAGGTTTTAAAATCACATTATAGGACTCATCCACTATGAAAAAATACTTGGCATATTTTACATTATCTTATCCATTCTCGTCAATCTCTTCCTTGACATAATGCAACTTAAAACAACACCATGAAACCCTTAATTGGAGACTTGAATTCTATTACCTAGGCTCTTGTGAAAATAATCATGTGGGATCTCAGCAAAAATTCTAAGTGATCACTAAGAACCCCCAGAAATCAACAATTTTCAAAGTACTATTTGAAACTATTAGTAAACTAAGATTACACGTGAATGAATGAATGAACACTCACCTATTTCTTGTAAAGTGGAATGGACCTCTAGGAATTAAAATGTGTCATGTAATCTATTCATTCTCAATACTTCTATGTTGATTCATGTTGGTACTATTTGACTCACCCAATAAATCTAGACCCTAGCCCCACAATCCCCATATGCCTTCAACTAGATTGAGCGAAAGAATGAGGCCATTTTGTGCACCACCTCCTTCCTATAACACCATGGAAACATGTTGCTTAATTTTAAATAATCTATAGGAATCCATGATCAATGAATTCAAATGGGTCTCTAGAACCTTTGAGATTGATCCTTTCAATGTGTAGTTGCAGTGGTTAGTTGCCTCTATCAAACACTACCTTAATGTGGTGGATAGCCATGCAGTGAAATACATATAGCTCCACACTCAATTACACTGGCTCAAAGTTGGTGACAAAGCCTCCAAGGGATTATTTAAAGTACAAAAATCTAAGTGGCTCAATCTTGACTTACCTCCTAATCTAATATCTCCTCAGCCTTTCTTAAGCATTACAAGCTAGTCTTCCATGCCCATCCTTTTTATGGCTAAGGAATCCCAAGTTCTTCATAATTTCCTCAATGTGGTGCCTTGTAAGCTCAAGATAGTTAACCAATGGCTTTGTGATGTCTCACTCACTTTTCAAGAGTTAACAGAGGCTTTGAATTGTATGAGCAATGATAAAGCTCCCAGCCTCAATGGCTTCCCTTATGAATTTTACAAAGCCACTTGGGAGTTTAGTGGTCCTGACTTGATGCAAGTATATAAAGAAGCTTTGTGAAATAAATCTCTCTAGCCCATGATCAATTAAGGTAATATCAAATTCCTTCCCAAAATTGGAGATCCTGATCTTCTTACCAGTTGGAGGCTTATAACCCTACTTAATGTCCCTTACAAGATTCTTACCAAAGCCCTCACCAACCGTGTTCAACTCATCCTACCTACCATGGCTAGACCAGAGCAGACAAGATTTATTAGAGGGAAATATATTTTGGACAACCTTATTATGGTTTAGGAGGGCATAGCTTGATCCCACTCCTCTCTTTTGAGAACTATTTTTCTTAAGTTGGACTTTGAAAAGGCTTATGATAAGTTTGAGTGGAAATTTATTCTTGTCATGCTCAAGGCTCTAAGATTTAGTCCTTATTTCATTTATGCAGTGAAAACTTTGATTCATGATGCTTTGATTTACCTCACTATCAATGGGCATCAAATTATGGGGATCAAACTCCATCGGTCTATTCACCAAGGTTGTCCCATTACTCCAACAATTTATGTATTATCCACTGAAGCCATGGGTTACCTCTTGGCTTTCAAAACTTATCAAGGGTTCATTCATGGCATTGTTTTACTTGATTGCACCTCTCAAATCATCAATGGCCACTTTTCATATGACACCTTCCTCATGCTTGAAAAATAAGAGGCCACATTTAATGAATTTTTTCAATGCCTAGACATTTTTTATCTGACTTCTGGCCCCAGCCTTCAATGGAGGAAAAATCAGTGTTTTTGATAAATCATGATGACTATGCATGAGTGGCTTAGGAAGTATAATTGTTAGTGGATTTTTTAGGGGGGAAATTTTAATTTCTTTGTCATCCCCTTCACTTTTGACAACTTGTCAGTTGATCTTTGGCAATAATTCCTTAACAAGATTGAAAAGAAGATTATGTATTGGATCACTAAGACCTTATCTCTAGCAGGCAAGTTCTATATTTGCACCAAGATCTTGGTTACCACACATGTTTACTATTATTCCTACTGGGCTCCCTCTAAATCATCTTATGATAGTTTGGTGAAGATTCTTAGATATTTCCTTAGGGCCAATTCTAATCAGGCTCAAGGATTTCATCAGATGGCTTGGGATATTTGTTACCTCCCTCATGATAAAGGTGGCATGGGCATCATTGACACCTATCAACAAGGTATGGCCTTGTGTGAAAAGTGGGTATTTTGAGATATTAAGGGCAATTATTCTTAGAAAAAAATTCTTAAACATTATATCTCTTTGGGTTCTCTTTATGGTAAAACTAGTTGGCAAAATATTGGCTTCCAATTCCTTCTTATCACTATTGTGCCTGTTAAGATTATTATCTTCTTTATAGCTAAAATTATATGGAAGGATTTTGAAGCATTAATACCCTAATTGAAGTAAGTAGGGGATGGTTTTTACACAAGGTTATCTTTTAATGACCATAGCTTATGGTGGTCTCCTATTCTTGTTAATTCTTCCATTCCCTTGGTTGAATTACTTGGTGTGATCATAGGAATTTGACAAAGAGAGGAGGTTAGATCAAGTGTTAGTCTATAAAAACATGAAATCAACACACTAACATACCAACATTTGTAAGCCTAGATCTTAAGGGGAGCTTAATGAATAAATAATAATTAAAAACCCAATTAAAATGCAAAGAACAACAATCTTTACCTTCCTTGAGAGCTCCAAATGATTTCTTCATTTGGCTTGCTCGAATTATGCATAAGAAGTCTTCATCAATGACATATGGATAACATCATCTCCTCTATGCACCATTGTTGAATTCTTGGCTTGATTGATGACTTGGCTCAATTTTAATATTATAACACTAAGATTTTAGCTTCATGAATCTATTTCTGCATTATAACTCTACTTTGATTGAGCTCCTTAAATGAAGATCTCTAGGATTTCTTTTAAAGGATTTAAAATCCCTTGGAATGGGTTAAATCTAACCATGGTTGATTTTATTAACTTTATTTGAGTTTGGCATATTCTTAGGATATTCTTTTAGATATTTTCCAAAAGTGACAACTCACAACCATGGTTGAGTTTATTAACTTTGGTTGAATTTGGCATATTCTTAAGATATTTTTTTAGATATTTTCCAAAAGTGACAACTCCCAAAGGTAAGATGCTATTGAATTTCCTTTTTATTAATTGATTTAATTTATTTATTATCTCATGGGTAAACTCATTTAGGATTTGAAATTGATTTAACTTGCTAATTGATTTTGATTAGAGTGTGCAAGTTAATTAATTCTTTTTAGTCATTTGGTCATTTATTTGATTTTGATTAATTCAATGTGTGTATTTACCTTCTTTAATTTATTTAATAGATCAAATTGATTTAATGCAAGGTTATGAACCCAAATTCAAGACTAATATAAATTCTTGGGTTAGGTATTCAATGATTGGCAAGAATTGGTCTAAAGTTGGAAATGAAGCCATTGGTGGCCAAATTTAGGTGTCTATAGTTTGCCCCTATTTGGGAAGGTGTTGTAAGTTTGAAACATAGTAATGTATTTTCAAAGAATGAAATGGTTCTTTATGCTTACAACTGAAATGGTAATGATTGAACTATAGCTGCCCCCTTGAGGGAGTGGTTTGAAAATGGGTTGATAAACGGTCCCTTAAAAGAAAGAAGTGAAATGAGGGGACCAAAAAAATGAAGATGATGGGGTGAAAACATAATGATTTACCCAGAGTTGGGTAAAATCATTGAGAAAGTCAAGTGAGATGGTGTATAATGGTTTGCCCAAAGGTAATTGTAAGCATTGTACCTTGATTATGGAAACATGGTATGATAACATAATGATTTGCCCCAACAGGGGATATAATCATTAAGAATTCATGTTGGATGGTGTATAGTGTTGATGTAGTATACCCCAATTATGAAAACATGATTGATGGTTGATTATTGATAAGTTGATATAGAGGATAAAGATGAATTATAACAACCTGCTAGTAGGGAGATGCTCATCTAAACTAACAAAGGTTGAAATTATTTCATTACTTAATTACTCTATTGGGGATATGATTGGGTATTGGATTAGGATTGTTGTCGATGTCGGTATCGATGAGATGATAATGCTACATTGATGTTGTAGACCTCTTAAAGCTAATTTTTGCTATAGCATTTGATTATAGGCCTCATGATAGAACACCATGGGGGCTTGGCCAAAATATGTAAAAGGACTAACTCTTAACATCTAATAATTAATGGAAAATAATTGCATCAATGATAAAAACCATGATGACAATGTAGATGTTTGAATATGGATAGATTCAAGAATAATGTGCAAGGAATCACCTAATGAACACACATAGACTGAATCATGACCACAGTGTTGAAAGCAAACAAACAGGCACATAAACAAATAAAATTGACAAATAAAGAAACAGATAATTGTTAGTCCCTATGTTAGTATAAATAACATGACAAACATTACCCCTAGAAACTAGGTGACAAATGAACAAACAAACAAGATGGGGGAATAAAAAAAAGGAAGGGGGTGGTCAAGTTGTCTCCATATGTGTTAGGTACGTGGACATTACCTATATAGTTCTATGGATGTGACAATCCAAAAAAACTTTAGACCAAATGTAGTTCTCCCAAGAAATGGGAAGAAAATGATTATTGATAGAAGACATGATGGAGGTGATAAAAGAATAGGGATGAACTCATAAAATGGGGATAGTGTAGGATAAAATGCCAAAAATTATGGGGAAACTAAGTAGTAAGTGGTATATTTGTGACTTAGTGAGGGTTCCCAAAATCCTTAAGGCAAAGAAGTGGTCAATGTTTTTCAAATTTTCAAAGCATCTTAACTCAATAGAGAATGACAAGACACTAAAATGGTTTAAGCTCACAAAATGGTGAGAGTGTTATAACTTGAAATGATGCTCACAAAATATCGAGAGCATGGTTGAAATTTCTCACAAAATGGTGAGAGTGTTATAACTTGAAATGATGCTCACAAAATAACGAGAGCATGGGAACTTGAAATGATGCTCACAAAATTGTGAGAGCATTAGAACCTAAAATGATGCTCACAAAATGGTGAGAGAATTATTTAAGGGGGAATAATATAACCCCAACATGTATCAAACATGACCCACATAGTCCCAAAATGGATTTATCTCATAATAGTTCACCTCATAGTAGAGGAATCTGACTAGTGTAGTAGCTAATTCAAATAAAATAGGTATAGTTGGTATTATGGCATAGTATGGCATAAGAGTGGCTAAGTGATATGTCAAGGCAAAATAAATAAATGTTTCCCTTAGTTTTCCCATAGGTGGTTATAACTACTATACAACTGATATATCAATGATACCAATTTGCCTCAGTAGGTGATATAATTAATATCAAGACTAGTGAACACTAATTTGCCCCAATAGGTGTTATAATTAGGCTCATAAAAAAAAACTTGATAAGAAGGGAATAAGAAATGAAGGATGCAACTACCAATACTTTTGTCATACTACTCTAAAATACTACCTTTGTTTGAAATGCTTGAAAAAAATTGCTAAAACTAGTCTGATTCTATATGTTGAAAATGTGAAACCAATGGATAAACCAAGGTCAAAAGGGCTAGGTTGATAGGATTCAAAACATGTTTGATTGAATAGGAATGAAATGGTTGGATGATCTAGTTTGAATGTCAAAATGAGAGGATGGCATGTTCTTGCTTTAGGATAATGATGGTTTTTATATATTAGATTAAAATGGTAAGAGGGTTGCCCCCAAGTGATGGGGTGAATGGATGGGATATGTGACAATGACAAAAAGATTGATAACTTGATATGATATGGTACATGTTTGGTGTTGGCCTAGGTATGATAAATGATTTTGTTGTTCCTGCTGAAGTGGAGATGTGTTTCTTAATCAACAAATGATACAACCAAAATAATCAATCATGTTTAAATGTTAGCCCACACCTTGTTAGAATAGTTGTTTTGTCAAGAATTGGTTACATATCTAAATGCTAAGAATGCTTTTGTGATCTTCATTGGTCATTGATTTTGATTCCTTTAAACATTAAGATAAATTATCTCTGTATCCTTTGTAAAGTCATGGATGGTAAATAGGGATAAATTTTGGATGGTAGATTTGATTGGGAAATGTAATGGTGGAGGATAATGGAATGTATAATGGACGGAAAATAAATGAATACTAAGATTTTTAGGCACACACAATGTTTCTAATTCTATATTCAACATAAATTTAGATGTGGTGGTGCTAAAGAATTCTAAATATTCTCTCATTAAGACTACCAAATTCTTCTATTGTTTTGGCTTAAGATTAGCTACAATCTGATTAGGCTGTAGATAGGAAGCTATTTTGATTTGATCTTTGATTGTGTCTTCATCAAGCATTGAATAAATTTTTTGCTCAGCTATTGATGCCTTGAAGAGGTTTTCACCAATGAATTTGTCTTGATTGTCCGATAGCTCCTCTAAGAAGGTTTCACTAAGTAACATTGACTTTTGACTTTGATTATCCCCTAGCACCTTCAAAAAGGTTTCACTAGAAGATGCTCAGTGCTGAATTTGATTTTCCCCTAATGCCTTCAAAAAAGTTTCAATAAAGTATTATTATATTGTATGATTATGGTCTTGGCCTCCTTAATTTTATTCATTTGATATGTCATCATGGATGCAATTTAAGAAGGTATGATTCAGTTGGTCCCAATCAACACTTATGGGAGATGGAATGTCAATGACATGGCTATGATGGTTGGTGGTAATGGTATGTGGAATGGTAATGGGATGATGTAAGGCTACATAATCCTTGTATAAGATACTAGTAGAACTTGTGCTAAAGTAATCATCCTCAAAAAATTTAGAAGAATCAAAAATATATTTGTATTGATCTGTTAGACATGCATAACTAATGTTGTAACAATCATGAACATATAATGTATCTAAATATGATTCTAACTCAAGGGACTCTAAATCCAAGGTCAAGATTGATGTTGATTCTACTTTTGATATTAAATCTGATGTCAATTCAAGAGTGGAACCTGACTCTAATTCTAATTCTTCATCTGATGGGTACTCTATTACAATGATGTCTTGTTGAATGTTTGGTATTGGATAAGTAATGACATATGATGGCATAACAAAATCCACAAAGACTGGTTTGTCATAGTGAGACTCCTCTAGGATGGGAAAAAGGTAAAGAGACAACTCCTTAGAGACTAGCTTATCAATAGGAGGTGCTTGGAAAATAGGTATATGGTTAAGGTAAGTATTTACCCAAAGGTAGTTATAATCATTAAGAAATGACTCAACAAATACTGACTCATCATAGTAAGACTCCTCGATAATAGGTGTAGCATTGAAATGTGATTCATCATAGGTTAACTTTTCATAAATGGTTGATTCAACAAAAACATCTTGGATCAGTTGGTTATTTTGGCCTTGGTTTCTAATGAGTTGGAAAATACTAGTTTTTATCATAGTTTGGTCCTCAAATGATTGGCTCAATTGGGTAGGTACTGATTGGATTGGTTTGGATTTAGGTTGAATGATGGGCTGAGGTTTGGGATGAATTATTAGTTGAATGATTGGTTGAGGTTGAATGATAGGTTGTGATCATGATTGTATTATTGGTTGGGATCATAATTAAATTGGTTGATATTTGGGTTGGATTGGTTGGGGTTTTCTAAAATGGGGAATGATAGGCACTAGATGAGAAATGGTTGGTGGTTGGATAATGGGTGGTCATTGTGAAAATTGATTTCTCACACAAGCCAAAGGATGAGGTCCTAGAATAAAAATGGTAGGACATCATAGAGCTTGATTTCTTGTTTAAGCCATCCAAGTCTTCCTCATAAACCATATCATCCCATTCAGGGTCTTGAGTTGGATTGTAAATTGGCTCTTTTTTGTGGTCCCTAAAAGGATTATTGTAAGGAGGGTGTGAATTTATATTGCAATCATCTTCATCATAAAGGTCTACACCCAATTCCTCCTCACCAACCATATCATTCCAATTGAGGTCTTGACTTTGGTCCTTGATTTGATTTTTGTAAGGTGGATAAAATTTCATCTCATAAACCATGTTATCATCAAAGGGATCTTGAATAAAGCCATAAAAGTCAAAGACATTTTGTGTGGCAATTCTATCATAATTTAGATTATATGTGACTCCACCATAAGTGTAGCTAGACATATCCACATCAATGAAGAAAGCTCTAAAAATAATGTCCAAAGGATAAAAGGTTCAAACTTGTTCTAACTTGGTCGAAGGTGGAGTTGTATCTCCAAAATATTTTGTGATAAAACTTGGCATAAAATAGTCTAAAGTCAAATGTCTAATATCAAATATCATACACACAAAAGGTCAAGCATCTGAATAAAACTAGAATGTCAAAGTGTAGGCCAAAGTGTTTCAAACAAGGTATAAACTAGGAAAGGGAAAAGTTGAGTTACTAGGGCTTTTGTCTAAAAATGGAGTCAAAAGTTAGGCTCAAATAAACATGATCTGTTGGGACTTTTGATAAAATGGTTTTAAAAACTAGACTTTGAAATAAAGGCCGATGTGATTATATTTATTCTAACAAGGTTGGAACAATTTTGACATAAACCTAACACAAAATCAAACATAAACATGATCAATTGGTATAAGCCATAAGGCAAAAGGCACCTATAGAAAAGATTGTGTTTTCTCAAATAAAGGCATAAATTATGATGAGGATAGGCTAAATAAACAAACAAGTGATAGTTTTCAAATTTAGGCAATCAATTAACTTAAGTTATGCAACCCAAAATATAAATATCTATGTATCGTCCCCTATGAAGTGAGGCCTAAACAAAAGTTAATCAATGTTTGAATTTGAACTTGAAAAGGTTAATTAAAAACTCAATGGTTAAAAACTAAGATTGGACTAAACAAGCTAAATAGGATTGAACAACATGATGATGTATGAATAAGGTCCAAATGGATGATGTGACATAGTTTGGTTGGTTTAAAACAATGGTTTATGATACAAATTTAAATAAGTCTTGAAACAAAATGAGTAGCCTAATGGTGTAAGCATGCTCTAATGATGTGATCAATTTTATGTTTCAAATACTCAAAGGCTCAAACTTGATAATGATGTGGGCAGCATAACAATACCCATCTCAAACAAGTAACACACACAAACATGTTTAAAAAAAATTATAAGGCACAAGTATGGTGTAAAATGGTCAGCATAACACCTCTTTGATCAAGGAGTGGCATATAAACAAACTAGTTTTTGGCATGGTTATAAACAAACAAAAGTTTTAGTCTCAAAACATACCAAGAAAAAATGACTAAAATACACCAAGTATAATCATCCAAATCCTAGTAAGGGTATGGCAATGTAGGGTTGACTAAACTAATTATTTTGTGAATGTTCTAGATAGATAAATTGTATAATGACTTTCACACCAAATAATGAAAAATAAATGCACTTTAATTGGGTGTATGTGACACTCTGCTTGTTACAAAAAGGTCTTGTCCTTTTTGCAACCACTACATCCATCGCTTGCTCAATATAGTGCAATATCTAAAGTGCAGATACATCCCATGTACAAATCCAATACTAGAAGGTCATTTAACCACTCAAACCTATGATCCTAGTAGGAGTGGATGAAGTCAGTGTTGGGAGATAAAACCTCAAGTCAAATCTTCCCTATAGAACTTGTGAGAGGTAATGAAGTCCCCCTCGCAAGCCAAGATGCATGAAATAAATGACACAATAGAAATACTTTATGGTCACCTCAAGATCATCTAATACTATTGTGATTTTTTTGGGGAGGGATTTAAATGACATTCTTTCTATGTCTTATACTAGGTTCAAAGTGTGATGAGATGGTGCTTTTGATCCCAAAAGTTCCCTAAAGGGGACGGATGGGAGATCATACACGCACATCTCTTTTCACAAAAATGCACAATTAACAAGCAAGTTTATAAGTAATTAAAGTGAAGTTAATTTCATTGCATCAAATTGAAAGTGTTTGATTAAATTCATTACTAGCCCCTTGGCTTTAAAAAGTGCAAATGGAAATAATTGGAAACCACCCAAAAAGAAGTTGGCACTTTTGATCCCAAAAGTTCTCTAAAGGGGATAGATGGGAGAGCATACACACACAACTCCCTATTTACTCAAAAAAAATTAGACTAAATAAATAAATAAAACAACTTTCAAAAAACTTTGAAGTGTATTTAATTTTATAGCACTAAACAAAATGTTTGGTGGTGTTCTTTTAGCCCCTTAGCTTTAAGTTGTGAACTTTGAAAGAAATCATAAAAAATTAACCAATAAAACACCCTAAAAAAAATTTTAAACACCAAAATTAAGGATTCCTAGTTTATTTTAGACATCTAAATAAAGTGTGAAAAGACTAATTTATATTGAAATAGTTTTCTCCAAATAGGTCCTGCAAAGAAATGGTCATAACTTCACTTAGCCTTTACGCTTATTTATCAAATGAGACAAGTAACTTTAAAGGGTTAAATTTTTCAACCTGAAGACAAAACCCCAAAAAATCAATAATTTTAGGTTAGGCAAAAGTTATCAAAAATTTCAATAAAAAAACTTAAAAAAATAAAATAAACCTATGAAACATGCAAACAAGTTAGAAGGTTAAAAATAAGAAAATCGAACACAAAAATCATAAAAACTTTTAGTTAGTAATTTAGCCATAAATTTTAAACTATACATCCATCTATCACAAAAAAATTTAAAGTTATTTATAGGTCCAAGATGCATCTCTCTACAAAAATTTAGGTCAAACTAGTGAATAACAAGTTATTAACTCTGTACTAACCATTTTTACCAAAAAATTAAAAAATAGGAAGTGAAAATCCTAAAAGAGCCATAAATTATAAAATATAAAAAAAAATTATGAAATTTTTAGATGATATAAATGACATATTTATCTATATAAATACAAAAATTTTAAGTAAATAAAAAGTTATGAATTCTTTATTGGCCATTTTTACTCAAAGTTAAAACTATGAAACACAAAAAAGTGTGTGGGTTGCGTTCTCATGAATACAATCCCACATGGAGTGCCATTTATGATCAAAGAATTTGAAAAAGAGAGGAGGTTAGATCAAGTGTTAGTGCATAAAAACATAAAATCAACACACTAACATACTAACATCTCTAAGCCTAGATCTTAGGGGAGCTTAATGAACAAATAACAATTGAAAACTCAACTAAAATGCAAAAAACAACAATCTTTACCTTCCTTGAAAGCTCCAAATGATTTATTCATTTTGATTGCTTGGATTATTCATAAGAATTTTTCATCAATGACATATGGCTAACATCATCTTCTCTATGCACCATTGTTAAATGCTTGGCTTGATTGATGTCTTTACTCAATTTCAACATTATAACACTAGGCTTTTAGCTTCATGAATCTATTCTTTTATTATAACTCTACTTTGATTGAACTCCCTAAATGAAGAGATCTAAACTTACTTTTATAGGCTTTAAAATCCCTTGGAATGGGTTAAATTTGACCATGGTTGAGTTTATTAACTTTGGTTGAGTTTGGCATATTCCTAAGATATTCTTTTAGATATTTTCCAAAAGTGACAACTCACAACCAAGGTTGATTTTATTAACTTTGATTGAGTTTGACATATTCTTAGGATATTCTTTTAGATATTTTCCAAAAGTGACAACTCACAAAGGTAAGATGTTCTTGAATTTCTTTTTTAGTAAATGATTTAATTGATTTATTAGCTCATGGGTGAACTCAATTAGGATTTAAAATTGATTTAATGATTTTGATTAAGGTGTGAAAATTAATTAATTATTTTTAGGCATTTTGTCATTTGTTTGACTTTGATTAATTCAATGTGTGTATTTACCTTGTTTAATTTATTTAATAGATCAAATTGATTTAATGTAAGGTTATGAAGCCAAATTTGAGACTAATATAAATTATTTGGCTAGGTATTCAATGATTGGCAAGAATTGGTCTAAAGTCAGATATGAAGCCATTGGTGGCCAAATTTAGGTGCCTACACTTGGTATTAAAGCTCTATGATTATTCTACAAAGGGATTCACACTATCCATGATTTAGTTACTTCCAGAGACTAGATTTCCTAGACTAGTTTAAAAATTAAGTTTCAATTAAATAATGCAAACTTACCTTCTATCATTTACATTCAGGAATTACTCCCTAATGTTATGTTGCATAAGCTTGGCTTGCAGCCTCTTAGGGCTTGGTGGAAATACTAGGGGTGGAACTATGATATGCACTTTAAAAGATACTCTTTGGGATTATTTATCAGGTGATGAGTCTATTCTCTCCAGCTCTTGATAAGCTCAATAGGCATTAGGGCCTCTGATACTCTCCCAGGACTTGGTTTGTCCAACTAGATCATGTGTGGCACCCTAGCTTGAAGCCCAAGCTGACTCATTTATTGTGGTGTTTAATTACCAAGGACTCCCACTCATTGAGAGGCTACTCCACCTCTACATTCCCTAGCCCTTTTTTTTGGCTTGCAAGTGACCAAAATATTTTAAACATATGTTTTTATTTTGTCATAAAGCTCAGTATGCCTGGTGATGGATTCATTCATTACTCCAGACTTATCACCCTAAGCCTTTCTCTTGGCGTCGGGTAATTTTTAAGAATTTTTCAAATTATCTAGCCTCTATTATCTTTCTCTAGAAATTATTTCATCCTCTTTCACCTTTAGAAAGCTAGGAATAATGTTATTTAATCATGAGAACTATGAACTTTCATTTCTATTTAATTAAAAGGTTATTTTTATTCCATAAATTTATTTTTAGATTCAAGACCAAGTTGATAAGATGGCACTAGACCTCCACCACATTTATGATTTGTTTAACCATTGAGGGAGTTCCCCTTACATTATGAGAAAAGTTATACCAGACAGCCCACCCCATGATCCTCCACCACCTCCTCTTAGGAGGTGTAAAAGCAAAAGTTAGTCATGAATCAAGGGCCACTTTTCTCCTTACCCTCCCCCAAGGGGTGGTTGGAGTTCTCATGACAATTCTAATGTTAGTCCTTCATAATAGTATCTGATGAGCATTATTATTCTTATGTAGCCCATTGATGGTTATCCTATCACTATTAATGATGACCCCCTGGATGGCTGGAATGCTCTAGAGATTCTTGACATGGAACCACCTACTTGTTCGGTGATTCCTAAGGATGATTCTCCACCTCTACCTCGTAGGGTGGAGACATATGCTTAATGTTCTATTATATGCTTATATGTAGTTACTTTCATTGTACCTTGACCAATATTTTTTTTTTTGAGCTAGAATTATCCTTTGGCTTTTAGTTTAAGTCATGATTTATCTAGCTACATCACTTTGTAACCTTCTGTAATTATATTTTTTGTTTAATATAATGTGAAGTGTTCTAATAGTAAAATTTGTGTCAAACAAAAAAACATAAAACAATTATACATGACTGCACTATGTCACTTAAGAAGGTCTTGTGAAATTTGTTTTAGCATGACTATGGGCCGAAAAGACTCTTGAAAATATAATCAACCTAGCATTCTTACCACACACCATAAACCCTTATAATATCAATGACATTTGTTAGTTCATTAATATTTTAATAAAACATTCACACCATATTTCCTTCACAAACAAACCCCACAACATATATCCATCTAGAATTAAACACACTCAATAGTACATGTATAATTTATTTATTCTTGATAGAAATAGGATTTCAAACATCCATTTTGCACTACATTTCATTATATTCATGAAATAAAAAATAGAATCAACCTTAGTTTAAGCCCATGTAAATTTATACTCAAAATTATCATGACATTTCCTTGACAATAAAAATTTAGAGATGAAATCCAACACAAAATCAACCAAAATAAAAACATTTTTGAATATTTTTTAGTTGTTCACAGTAGCCAACTAAGTAATCTATATTTTCTATGGCATTCTATTATACTCATGCAATCAAAAAAAATCAACAGCATTAGGAGACTTATTATACTAGAGGATAAAAAACATCAAATGGTGCCATATAAATTCATATAATGGTGAGGAAATAAATTTACTTATAATAGTCTTGAATGTGGGAAGGTGGAAGTGTATGCATTTTAAAATGGCCTATTGAATTTCAGGAAGAAGATCTCCTTCCTCCAGTTGAATAAGAGAATGGGTTGGAGATGAAGATATTTTAGACTCCATGACTATGTATTTAGGCCTACACCAATCTTTGGTTATACAAATATATTGCAAAAGTGAAGGAATTAAATTACAAAGGGAACAAAAATTATAAAACAAGTTGAATCTTCATCCGCTACAAGTGAATCTACTTATCTCCATATATTATCAATTGATTTATTGAAAGGACAAATGGATAGGCATGGAATGTTAAATCAAATATAAAATATTGGTGGCATATTAATTCATTTACCATATGTTTAAGCCTCTCATGTGGTACATGACTTGATTTACATGCTATCAAGTATCTTTGGCAGTGGCAGTGGTATTGGTAAGATTAACAACATTTAACACTTTCTTAATTTTGTCATCAATGCTCTCCATCTTTCATGATTTATTAGCTAATATAATTGATCTTTATCATATTATTACTTTATTTGAGTATGTGAACAGTTTGTGGATGTGGACTTGTCACATCAATGATAAAAGCATTGGTATGGATAGTTTAAGGCTATCATACCAATAAGTTTATCGCTAATATCGATCAAAACCTAATTATCAAGTTGCACAACATAACCAACACTCATAAACACCCTAGTCTATTGTTTTTTATATAACAAACCTATTAAATATTTATTGTTATTGGTTATAATTTACTATTGAGGTTTAGGTTTTATATTATTGTTATTATCTTGTTTGACATTACAAACATATTATGTAATTTAAACTTGTGTTACTAAGTTGCAATCTTGTTTACTTTGACACCGACTTTGTATCAGTACTTCACTTAAAATTTAGTATTATTTTTATTATCTTCATTGACGTTACAAAAATATTATGAAATATGAACTTGTGTTACCAAGTTGCAATATTTTTTAATTTGACACTAACTTTGAGTTAGTACCTCACTCAAAGATAGTTATAACTTGACTCAGTGTACAGACCTATTCACTAGAACTTGAGTTTATTATCTAACCTTAATAGTATTTTTTAAAGGATCTTTCTTTAGATAAAAACATTAAAAGACCCTTGGGGTTCAAGACTTTAATATGATCCTAATATTTTGGTATGATGAAAAATCCCCACCTACTTCAAAATAAAAAGTCGTATCCAATCCAAAAATACCCCCCATAATTTATCATTAAAAAATAACCAATTCTAAAAATAAATAACTACTAAAAATATAATGGCCTACATTTTAAAATTAAAAACTAGTACACTTTTTTTTGAAAAATAAGAAGTCTCTAAAAAATCATCTTAATAGATAGGGGAAATATGTTTAACTGGAGTTTTATACTTTTTAGGGACCCTAACATATCTAGGGTTATCTCTCCCTTTTCCCTAATAGCCCTTGAGTGTCTACCTAATGAGAACCATCCATTAAAGTGAAAGCTTTCAAAGGAAGAGGCTTTGTAGCTCGTAAAAAAACTTCTAATCATTAGTGGCTCATAGGAAGATAAGGACACAATCTAGGATCAAGAGTAGGCATTAGAACAATGTGGGGAAGAATAGGACAAGGTAATAGTAGTGTTTTACATTGTGGAATGGTTGGGCAAAGCCCCAAAAAAATCATTTATGGAAGTTGTTGCTCAATTTGGCTCTAAAGACACAATAGAACCTCCCCTTCAAATGGTGGATTTTATTCCTTCCATTAAATTTAGCTTGGAAGAGATTGAGGAGGTCCTTAGGAATGAGGAGTGGTAATCCTAAAGGGGGATTATTTTTATATTTGATCAACATTATCCCAACCTCTCGACTCTACATGATTAGGTTTTAGCTAATTGGATTTGCTGATGGATGATAACATGGAGATTTATCTATTCGCAAAAGGCTTCTCATTACCATTTTTGATGGTTTGAATGACCAATCCAAATTTTTATAGATAAAAATTGGTGTTAGGACAACCATATGCTCTTTATAAAACCTTAGTTTGTTGATTTTAGCTTGTTGGTGGAAACCCTACCCACTAGGACTATATGGATTCATCTACCCCACTTACCATTGTAATTTTGGTCCATCTCCTACCTCACAAGTATTGGAAATATCCTAGGTGAGCTGATAAATATTAATACTTCAACCATTATTTTTCTTCATGCCACATATTCTCAAATCTTAGTAATGATGGATACCTCATAGAGACTCCTAGCAAACATTAATTTAAAAATCAAAGATCATGACTGGACACAGTGATTGGACTATGAAGGCATCATTTTTAGATGTCAAAATTGATTTTATGTTATAAATTTGGTGGTGAATTGCCTCATCCCCTTACATAAGTCAACAGAATCTTGGTGGAAGGATGCACTCCCATTGCATCTCACAATTATCTCTAATCAGAAGTGGTGTGACAACTAGATTGAACCATTATCCTCACCCCCACCTGACTGACCAGAAATGATAAGTATGTTGAATCTGGTAGTTTGGATTTATTAGAGGAAGGAATTTTGAGTAATGTGTCTACAATTATTTTTGAAGAATGGGTGATAATTAATAAAAATAAAAAATGTCAAATATCCCTTGAACTTTTCTCTCAATTTCTATGCTAAAAAAGAATCAAAGGGAAAGGTAATCACGAGGGGGAAGTTAGAAACATGATAGAGGTCTTCATTATGTGAATTGAAGCTTTGTTTTTTTGGTTTCATTTGGTTTGGTTTTGGGCTTCAGCCTTTTTTTATTTTTTGCCTTTGACTAGGTTTTGAATTTTTAGGGTCTACTCATTTTTTAGGGTTTCTTCATTTATTTGTAACCCTGGGATTCTTTCAATTTAATAAAATAGGTGAGGGACCTCCCAACCCTCAATCATATATCAAAAAACAAAAAAAAGGTACAATATACTTTCACTACTTATAATTGACACATTTGACTTGTCAAAAAAACTCACTCACTCTACCATGCAATATAACTTAACTGAAGCTAAATGGTAAATAAATTTGACAAAATAAAAAATACCCATAATACAGTTTGGGAAAATAAATAATTTATTTTTTTAATATCTTCAAAGCTAAAAAAACTCAATTGACCAAATTTATTTCTTAAAAAAACAATTTAAACCACTTTGTACAAATGATCAAAAGGATCTCAAAAAAACCTCAGACTCTTGTCAATCAAACAAAGTAAAATAATGTTGATCGATTGCCTTTACAAACTTATCATGCAAAGTCAAATGTGTTTCTCATCTACATAGGACTATTTAGATGCATCACTAATCTACACATCATTTATTTATAAATAATTTATTAAACAATATCATATATTAAAAAGTATAATATAATATGTATATATATAGTATTTATATAATATATTTTAATTTTAAAAAATATTATATAGTCTATAATTTAATATATATAACACTTTATAAAAATATTATATTAGTAGTATAATATATATTATAATATTGATTTTCTTAGATATTTTTATTATTATCTATACAATATTAATTATTAGTTACAAACATATAATATAAATATTGTTAATATATTATAATATTATATTAGTGGCTATGATTATAAAACCATGTTAAGACAGATGTGATGGAAGATACAGTTAGATTTAAATTTTATCACAATCAAGATTTTTTTTGTTAATTACGTTTAAAGATAAAAGTAAAAATAACTTATTCAAAAGTGCACACAAGGCAATTAAATGTAGTCTCAACTTAAACAAAGTCATGAACTATAGTAAGACTACAAAATGATGACACCTCTAATTTATCAATCACACATTCTCAAATATTTTACATATCTACTAACAATGAAAAGTACTTGTGCTGCAAGACGAACCTTGTTTAATATGAAAATATCATAAAAAACCATATATGTATAATGATGACATATTTATAGTTTTCATGATACCTATAAAAATGAAAAATACATGTGTATTAAATGAATTATCTAAATAATTAAGTCACAAATCAATTTATTTCCTTGCCATGTAGCTTCTTAAACTTGAACCAAAAAAATAATGTCAGTTGCTTTGATGTCATGAATGGAAGAGAATGAAGCAAGAAATAAATGCAACACGACCTAAAAAACACTGATAATGAAGCTAAGAAAGATGTAACAAAATGACACCTTCATTTTCGTGATACCACAATGTTGATGAGCATCCCTAGTATTGATTGAAGGTGACATTATTATGTTGAATGGGAATGTGCTTTAGCCCCTAGAAAGACTAACTTTGATGGTCAACACTACTCATCATGTAAAATTTAACAATAATTATCTATTCAATATTACCCCTCATATGATAATATAATTCATAATAAAATAAGTGAGTGTTTGTGTGTGTGTGTGTGTGTGTGTGTGTGTGTGTGTGTGTGTGTGTGTGTGTGTGTGTGTGTGTGTGTGTGTTTGTGTGTGTGTGTGTGTGTGTGTGTGTGTGTGTGTGTGTGTGTGTGTGTGTGTGTGTGTGTGTGTGTGTGTGTGTGTGTGTGTGTGTGTGTGTGTGTGTGTGTGTGTGTGTGTGTGTGTGTGTGTCTATATATATATATATATATATATATATATATATATATATATATATATATATATATATATATATCCTTTATAATTTTTGACAATTTTTAATATTTTTTTTGCCTTGCATATAATATAGTTAAAAAAAATCTAATTTTATTTTATGACAAAATAACATAAATACAATCATAGGGCCATCCATTTTAGTATGAGCCTCTATGTATGTATTTGGGACATGACGATGGTAGAAGAATTACTATAAAATAGGTCAAATACATACATTTGTCCATAATTTATTTATAAAATTTAAATTTATTGATTATTTTGGTTGATATTATAAACCCTTCTCTAAAATTGATTTCCCAAATCACTTTCATCATTTCGCTCTATATTCTCTTTATTTGAGATTATCTTGCATTCATATTACCTAAATATTGAAATAACCAATTTTTCTCTAAATTAACAATGGAATCACAATACATTTGTATATTTTGTGGTGTAACAATAATTAATATAAATTTAATATTTAGAAAATCAAAAACATTCTCACAATAAAAAAATATCTATCTAATATCATTCACTCTACTTTTTAGTACCTACATAGCAAGTATCTATTGTAATTTGTTGAACCTAATAATTTGCATAGGGCAACGTGCAACCAATGAAAGTTGAGAACTTTTTAGTTTTAACATTAGGTTTTAGATATTTACATTTTAAAAAATACAAAATAAAATGGTTTATTCTATTTATATTGCTTAAAATAGGGTGACATGACTAATTTCTTGGGGAAATTATTATATTTTAAATTATTAAAAAAAATACTTGAACCATCCAAAAAAATAAGAGCACTATAAAAAAATTAAACATAGATTATAGTCTATTTTCTTTAGCATTCTACATGTTTTTGTTCCCAAAAAATGAGATGAAATAAAGGCGTGGGTCCTAGTGGCATGTGGATGTGAAATGAAGAGGCAACATGTTACCAGTTATGGCTAGGCATAGCTCTATAATCTATATCATTCCCTTATACCAATTGATGTGTCACCTAAGGACATAGGTCATGTTCTTATAGGCCTTCAAATCTCATATGTACTTCATTATAAGCCAACTAAGGCCTTTAGTGGCAACCAGTTCATCTAGATATTAATCAATGTGGTTCCTTTTCTTTCAATCAGGTTCTCTTGGGCCCTAACATATCTAACAAGTCCAGAGGACTCGCCACACTGATAATTGGCAATGTGTCACCTCTTCATTTGTCTTAGCTCTCTCAGGCCCTAACATCTTAGACAAGTCTAGGATATTGGCCACACTGACAATTAGTGACATGGAGCCTCTTCATTTGATCGAGCTTTCCCCAGCTCTGACATCTCTACCAAGTTTGGGGGACTAGTTGCAATGATAACTAACAATGTGGAGCCTCTTTTATCCAAACTCTCCTCATCTTTAACATCTATGATAGGTTTGGGGGACTTATCACACTACCAGTTGATGATGTGGCACTTCTTCATTTAGCTAGGCTCTCTCGAGCCTTGATGTCTTTGATAGGTCCAAGGGACTGGTGACACTAATAACTATTAGCTTAGGGCCTCTTCATTCAGTTAGGCTCTCCTAAGCCTTGTCATATCTGACAGGTCTAGGGAATCGGTCACACTAACAACTAGTGACTTGGCACCTCTTCATTCAGTTAGGATCTCTTAGGCTCTAATCTCATTGATAGGTTTGAGGGATTGGATAGATTGACAACTGACAATGTGGTTCCTCTTCATTTGGCCAAGTTCTCTTAGGCCTTGATAAATACAAAATAAAATGGTTTATTATTGGTTAAAATAGGGTAATATGACTAATTTCTTGGGGAAATTATTGTATTTTATATTAATAAAATAAAAAATACTCATATTGTCTAATAAAATCAGAGAAATATAAAAAACTAAACATGGATTATAGTTTATTTTCTTTAGCATAATACATGTCTTTATTCCCAAAAAATGAAATGAAATAAATATATGGGTCCCAATGGCATTCAAATGTGAAATGAAGAGGTGACATGTTAGCAATTATGGTTAAGTGTGGTTCCATGGTCTATATCATTCCCTTAGATCAGGTGACGTGTCAC
Organism: Torreya grandis; assembly: GCA_037957365.1. Taxonomy (NCBI): domain Eukaryota; kingdom Viridiplantae; phylum Streptophyta; class Pinopsida; order Cupressales; family Taxaceae; genus Torreya; species Torreya grandis. The sequence goes on from JARHVA010000808.1 coordinate 3,537,961, forward strand.
CTAGGGACATGGGGCATGTTCTTATAGGCCTTTGAATTTCATTCATGCTTCATTATGAGTTAGGAGAGGCCTTTGGTGGCACCCAATTCATCTTCATAATAGTTAATGTGACATCTCTTCATTTGACTAGGTTCTACTAGGTGTTGACATATCTGATAGGTCTAAGGGACTCACCACATTGAAAACTGGAAACATGTTGCCTCTTCATTTAGCCTATCTCTCCCAGACCTTGACATATCTAATAGGTTTGGGGGACTATCCACACTAACAACTGGTAGTGTAGCTCTTCTTCATTCAGTCAAGCTCTCCCTAGCTCTGACCTCTTTGCCAGGTCTGAGGGACTAGCCACCTTGACATCTAGTGACATGGCACTCTTCATTCAATAAAGATTTCCTCAACTCTAACATCTCTACCAAGTTAAGGGGACTAGCCACACTAACAACTATTGATGTGGTGCCTCTTTATTTAGATGGCTCTCTTTGGCTTTGGCATCTCTGATAGGTCTAGGGGACTCATCAAATTGATAGCTGATGATATGGTGCCTCTTTATTTGGCCAAGTTCTCCTAGGCTCTAACATATCTAAGAGGTTTTTGGGATTGGAAACACTAAAAAAATTTAGCTCGGCACCTCTTCATTTGGCAAGTCTCTCTTGGGCCCTAACATCTCTGATAGGTCCAAGGGACTAACACTGACAACTAGTTATCTAGCACCTCTTCATTCGATCAGGCTCTCATAGGTTCTTACCTCCTTGATAGGTCTAAAGGACTAGTCAAACTGATAACTAGAAACATGGCACCTCTTCATTTGGTTGGGTTCTCTTGGGCCCTAAAATCTTTTATAGGTCTGGGGGACTGACCATGTTGATAACTGGCAATGTGTTTCCTCTTCATTTGGTCAAGCTCTCTTGGGCCCTCACATCTCTAATAGGTATCTATTATAATCTATTGAACCTAATATTATTATTACTATTACCTACATGGCATCATGGTAGTGTTGATCCAAATAGGTTCAATTAAATACACATGAAAGTTGAGCACTTTTTTATTTTAACATTGGTTTTGATATATTTTGATGTGAACATTAATCTAGGAGAATATAAAATTATTGTATTGAAATATATATTTTTGAATGGTAGGGGGAAAAACATAGGGACATTGTAATAATAATTTATGGAACATGCATTTATTTTTGATAAAGTAAGGCGGCAGACCAAGGGCCAAACCCTTACATAGCAAAAAAGACAAGAAGGCAATTTTACTAAATATGCCTTATGAGAAGAGACAACACTAGCAGAGTATTAACAGACATAGCAAACAAAATAAATAAAAACTAGAAAGATGAGAGTCAGAGAGGTCTCTCCTTACATAACCATTGATTTGAGAAGATCATTTAGTTTCTCAGTATTCTTTGCATTGATAGCAGGCCCAGTATTACCCACTTCTTTTAGCATAGACATGTTTAGGAGAATTGAATTCTGAAGCCCAGTGGTGAAGTTCTACTCCAGCTTCTAAATACGATCCTTTAGGGCATCAATTTTAGACTTCAAACCAATCTCATTCTTGATATCCTCACCAGCTTCCTTGACATACATTTTCCCCCTTTTGTCAGTAGTTTCCATAATGTCAGCACCATCCTCCTCAGTAGCCTCAAATTCCCTAGTTTCCTGCTTCCCTTCAGTGTCCTCAAAAATTTCCTGGACTTCCAATTCCTTAGACTCTTCTTCCTGGGTGGCTTCTTCTGAAGCACTCTCTGAATAATCAATAAGTCTAGCTTTAGGGGTGGGTTTACCAGCAATCTGCCCTGACCTTCAAACTCTGGATGAGAAGCCTTCCTTATTAGCCTTAGAAGACTTATAAGATTTACCACCTTGACCCCCCGTGGCCCTACCATGATTTTTGTGGGTCCCCTCAGTGGTCCCCCTAATATTCTCTTCCTCCACGTCAACCTTCCTCTTCTTGCCCTTCTTGCTCGCAAAAGAGCCAGGTGTGTCAATAGGGGTCTCTTCTAGGGTAGAGAAAGATACTTCTTTAATTTTGGTAGGTACAGGGGAAAAGCAGGACTCATCAATAGCATCACCAGACATAGGATTAGAAGAAATATCTGCACTATCAATTTTGATAGTCTTGGATGGCTCAAGGGCTCGGTGAAAATTATACAAACAAAAAATGAGGCCCTGGTGTAGTGGAATAGGGTTCATATCCAATTTTTTAGACATTTTTGCTCTCACCTTAAAGATAGAATGTTCTAGAGAGGAGAGTAGGCAAAAAGGAAAACTAATGAGGTCACATGCATTTGTTATTATAGTATTAATGGAAATAATTACTTACACATGTAGTTACTTTTAAATTATTAATAAAAACATTTGTATTAGCTGAGAAAATTAAGACTATTTATTACATTTTGATGTGAACATTAATCTAGGAAAATACAAATTCTTGTATTGAAATATAGATTTTTGTATGGTAGGGATAAAAATATAGGGACATGAGAAAAATATTTTACAATAATAATTTGTGGCACATGCATTTACTGTTACAGTATTTATGAAAATAATTACTCACACATGCAACTAGTTACTTTTAAATTATTAATCAAAAATGTTTGTATTAGCTGGAAAAATTAAGATTATTTATTATATTTTGATGTAAACATTAATCTAAAAAAACACAAAAAAATTATTTTGAAATATATATTTTTGTATGGTAGGGGGAAACATAGGGACAATGGAAAAATAATTTACAATATTAATTTGTGTCACGTAGTAGTATTAATCAAAATAATTACTTACACATGTAGTTACTCTTAAAGTATTAATCAAAAACATTTGTATTAATTGGGAAAATTAAGACTATTTATTAATTTAAAGTGGCACCATGGAAGTGTTAATCTAAATGTGAGGGGGTGATTGATATTTAATAATGCATTATTATTATTTTTAATTGCAGCTTTATATGACAAAAAAAGGATTCGCTTTCAATGTACAATAATCTGGGCTATTTTTTTCCAAGTTTCAATGTTTATGCATTTTTTTATGGAACCAAGATTTGAGTTGAAAAGGTATGTAATACAAATGTTGTGGGTGTGGCTTTTCATTGACATTTTTTTGTGAAGCAATTGATGAAAAAAAAAACATATGCATATGAATATTGGTTAATTCTAGATTATGAGATTAAGATTATTAGGTTTTATATGTACTCTATTTTTTAGACTATAGTTATTCCCCTCTTGTTTTCTTTGGAGTAATGGTTATTTCTCATCCCTTTCTTGGCCCTTGTGAATATACAAGACTAGTAAAGGTGTCTTTAACACTTATCATTTTTTGTTTGGGGATTGGTCCCAAGGTAGAGATCAAAGCTGGTCATAATGTATTTTTTGATGAAACATAGTATTTAATATGTTTAATAATATAATAAGTTGTATATTATTGACATAATCTATTTATAATAATATATTTAAAATTGTGTGTGTGTGTGTGTGTGTGATGCAATAATATTTTCTCATTCACATATCTGATGCATTTATCGATTAGTTTGTCAAATTAGTATACCTAGACTTACATTTTGCTTTATTTTAAAAAATGATTTGTATGGTTTATGTTCTTTTTACAGTATTTTGTGAATAGTTGATCAGGTTTTTGTCTAGAAGAAAGAAAAAAAACCAAAAAAGAAAAGAAAAAAAAGAATGAGAAAAGTGATTTTGTTTTGCTTTTGTAGAAAAAAGGTAAAGGGTTGTGATTGGTAGAATGGGAAGAAGTGGGTGTGTTGTGATCATGTGACCAGATTTTATTGTTGTGTAATTGCTTGTTTTTGGGTTTTGTTTTGTTGTAAGATAAAGTACCAATGAAATGTTGCCATTTTTTTAAAAGAAAATTAATATTATAAATTTTTGAAACATGTAGGCTTTCTCCTGGTGGCAAACACCTGAGGCTTTTATCAAGTTCTAAAAAAATTTGGGTAAGTATCTTGTAACAATGTAAATATAATTGTCATTGGCCATTTTTTTAATACTTCAATGATAATGTAAATATCTTGTCAGATAGTTTCTTTTTCCTATGGTGAGCAAGAGCACTAGAAAATTGATATTGTTTTGAAGTTGGCATTTCATTTCTTGATAATTAACCTTGTTCTTTGTTGTGAGCCAAAACAATGAAAAAAATAAGTTAAAAATAAAAGAAAAAAGAAAAAAAAGTAGTAAATAATCATGAAAAGAAAAATAAATGCCATTGAATTGGGTTGTTTGAAGAGAATCATTGATGTGGACACATATCGACAACAAAAAACACAATCATTTGAAACTATGGATGATGCTTTGAAACATGAAAATATTTTTATAATTGCATCATTCATTATGTTGTTGATGATTGCCTTTTTTATGCATTTCAAGTGTTATTGCATTTCCAAGAATGCTTTGAATTGGGATCATTGACTTTTTTATGGATTGTTTAAACAACGGGGTTGCAGAAGCAAGATACTCATATGCAAACCAATTACATATAGATATATTATATGATTCACATCAAATACACAATATAATTAGATACTTTCATTGAATGAGAGTTTCTACAAATGAACTTATAAATCAAGGTGAGACTGGTCTTTGGGGTGATATATTTTGTATTCAATGGTTATACAAATGGTTAAACATTCCTATTTATGTTTGGTCTATAACTAAAAGAAAAATATACCTACATTTCAATAAAAAAAGTTGTATTCCATTGTATTCAATCTTATTTCATAATACAAAGCCCACCCTTGGGCATTTTGAACCATTGTTTTGTAAAAAAATATGCAGTCATAGCATGATTTCCAATGCAAAGTTATCAAATATTTACAAAAAAACTTATTTATATTGGAATGTGATTTATTATTTTTTAGAATAATAGATTTTTATTCCTAATTACATAAACAAGTCTGAATAGGGTAAATTAGTAATTAATGTGTAATAATTAAGCCATTGATTTGTGTAAATAGATTGTATTTTTAGTTTTTATAAAAATAGTAGTAATAAAGATAAAATCAAACTTAGATGAAAATTGACTGAGACAGATGTTATAGGGTCTATAAATTTCTATGCAGGCTTGGGAGACTATCATAAATAGGATCCTAGAGTTCATTTCTAGATTGGACAAGAGCATTGAAAGTGGAACACCCTATTGTTTGATGTTATAGTCCTTTTTTGGAACTATTGTCCAAGTGATCTAATTTTTTTGGGTTCTACTTGATAGGTTTATGTTACCCTTTCAGTGAAATATTGAAGCTTGAAAGTTTTTGAAGCTCATTGTGCATCTATTTTAATCTTCAAAAGCCCTAGGAGCTCTTTGTGCTTGAACTTGAATGGAAACTTGGGAAATAAAGAGAAGGGGTTAGTGTGTAAAGGATATTTTGGATGAAATTCACATCTCATGTGTGGACACGTTGCCTACATACCAATACTCTAAGGAGGGATCAAGCTAATGTAATTCTACCATTGAAGTGCTTGGTGCAATTAAGTATTAAAATACAACTAGATGTAAAATTGGGTGTACCTAGATTGACTAGGGACTGGTGTAAAGGTTTGAATAAGCTTAAAATATTGTTGGATGGTTAAATGTAGAGAATAGGGAGGAGTGCTTGAGTAGTCTTGCTTGTATTCTTTTTTCTCTCTTGTAAATGAGTGTCAACCCTTCTAAATGGACTTTGAATGGAATTTTATAGGGAAATTAATGATCATGGGTTAAATAAATTCATGTTAGGCTAACATTAATTAGGATAAGGATCTAGGAAAATATGACCATTAGGACCAAAAGTACACTTGGATAATAGCACTAAAAATAGGACACCCTAGGTTTCAATGCTCCTATCTAAGTTGGGTGATGTTGTCCAAAGGCAATAAGACCTATGGGGATTGATCTAGGCCTAAAAGAGTTTTTTGGGTTTGTAAGGGTTAAGTTCAAAAGGTTGTAGATGAATGGGAATCAATGAAAGAAAATCCTAAAAGGGTTGTGCAATCTAGAGGAGGACTTATGGATTAGGTGTCTTTATCCATACTCAAATAACCAAATTTTACATTTTATATGACTACATTTTTCCCCCTTTTATTCTAGTGATGTAGCAAAGTGAAATACTAGGATAAAGGAAAAAAATAGAAAGTGTACCTAAACTCACCTATAAAGGTTAAGCCCATAAATCTTGTGTGATGTTGAGTAATGTTGGATAGTGCATAGAGAGCACATTGTGCAAGTGTGAATCTATGAAATGAAATAAAGAGTAGATTAGTTCTTATTATATGTGATATAAAATAATAACGTACAAAAGCTGAGTAAAAGAAAAAGGAAGAGAAATGAATGAATACACCTCATTGAATACACAAACCAATATAAAACCTATTATGATCTTGAGTAATGCTAGATTATGTTGGAGGATGTTATACTAAAATTTATATTGCAAATGGAGCTGAGTGCTCAATTCCCTATAAAGTGGTTCAAGAATATAAAGGTTGGCCCTTTGGCTTTATTATCACTTACTGAGTGAAGCTAGATGATCATGCATCTGATAATAGATGTCCAGACTGTGTGTCCAATCCCTCTAAATAGGTGGCGCAAGAATACAAAGGCTAGCTAGTCCTTTGACTCCATTATTATCATGTGAAGTGAAGCTATGAAGTGATATTGGTATAGAATATATGTCATATGAGATGGATCATGGAGCCCATGGATGTTCTAAAAATATTAAAATGTGGCATGGATAGTTGAATATATGCTAGAAACTAGGCCACTCTTGGCCATTTTGAAAAATAAAGATTAGGCCTGCATGAAAGCCAATCTAAAACTGATGCCCTAGGCTTATGTGAAATCCAACTCAAGAACTTGAGTACTCAAGAAGTTAAACTTGTATGAAATTTCAACTTGAAAAATATGCCAACCACTTGTAAATGGAGTAAGGCACACAACTGTTGAGAATGCTTGGGTAATAAACTAAACTCAAAAACAAAAGAAGACCAATGTGCCATGCACAATGCCCCCAATCACTGGTGTCTGGAACATGGATTCTGATCTAGAAGTTATGTCAATTTCCTAATCTAAAATAGGAAGTGAGATCCATCATGCCACACATGATACCCCCTATATCTATATTCTCTAAGAAAAATATACTAAAACTACTAATTCTGATTGATTTGAATGTGCAAAAACTGTAGCCAAGCTAAACTTTTTGCCTATTACTAGAAAACTTGTGTGTTTTTCTACCTAGATAAGAGCATCAAAATGAGGACACCCTTGTGTTTAGTACTATTGTCCTTATTTGGTGCTATTGTCCTATTTTGAAACTGGTTGTTGATCTAGAATTGTCACTATTTTTATGTTCTATTTTGACTAGTTTGACCTCTAAATTCTAAATTGGGTGATCTAAATGTTGTTGTTTTGAATACTAAGAGCTTTGATCTCTATGACAAAAACCCTATTTGTTTCCCTCTCTTTTGAGGGTATGAATGATTAAACCTACAATAACTGCCCTCAGAAGAAAAGAGTCATGCAAGTGTGTTATGTTGTATAAATACATGATCTAGCAATGATATTTGATAAGATATCTCTAGATATAGCAATGTTTGTATTGACAGATTTTTAGATCAATAGGAATATGCCTAGATAGATATAATAATGTAATAACATGTGTAAAGTACTAGATTGGAATTGAAAATGTTAGTTTTTAGTTATTAGTTGTTGTTTTTAGTAAGGAGGGATGGATCATGATGTCCATCATGGCATCCAAGAAAACATGAATAAGTCATGATATGGATCATGGCATTGAAAATAATTGAGAAGTAAACAAGCAACAATCACACAAGGAAAGAAGTAAGAAATATACAAGGGTGGCCAAGGGGCCATGCAAATAAGGGACATGGGCACATGTCACTCAAACTAGAAAGCAAGCATACAAGGCATGTTCAAATGCCACAAACACCTACAAGTGGATCAATCTAAGTTGGCACAAGGGCCATAAACACATAGAAGAGTCCAAGCAAAGGACATTAGCAAATTTCCTAAGGCACACACATGAATAAAAGTAAAGGACATTATAAAATGTCTTAAGGAACATATAGGAGACAATCAAGAACTCACAATGCAATCACATCAAGGTACGCTAAACAAGAAGACAAATCATATAAAGACTAAAAAGATACAATCACCTCTAAATAATCAAAGCAAGAGGGAAAGTATGAAAGACATGTTTAGTACAAAACTAGGTATATGTTAAGAAATACACAAGTGCTAGATACTAATGATGTGTCGATAAAGTAATCTATGTAAGCTAGTAGATAATGTGCATCAACATGATAACTTAGAGTTTGGAGTGTAGGAATGGCAAAACCTGGATGGTGTAGTCATGTAGAAGATGCCCCTAGTGAGTATGTATATCATTGTGTGTCTCTAATGTAGATAGGAATGCCCCCTCAATGGGTAGAGTGAAGCAATCAAGTAACTGGAATTCACTACACACACTCAAATAAGATCAAGTGAAGCATGGTAATGTAGATAAATCGACATACAATAGCATAGAGAAGCAAAATGTAATTCCTAGCATAGCGTAGTAATGTAAAGCATGGATGATGCATACAATCAAAGTGTTTTTGTTGTTTTTGACATATTTGAATTTTTTTGGATTTTTTGAAATGTTATATTATTATTTTATTTTGGAAGTATTCTATTATTTTTTAATTTTTGAACATTTTTGAATTATGAACAATCAAGAAATAAAAACTATGTACAAGAAAAACTAGGAAAGGATGATACTAATCAATGAGTCTCATAAGAGACTCCCTATCCTAGTGTTATGTATCGAATAAAAGAATCATGCATGATTATGAAGCACAAGGGAATGGCTGTGAATATGACTTTGAATATTCAAATTAATTGTTGATATCTTGGAAATCATAATAACCTATATTGTTCCACTCATCATTATCATCTTGATCTTGAACCAATGGAATACTAGTGTTGACTTTTATTGTATATGGATATTTTCCTTTGATAAATTGTGTTTGTGAATGATTTGCCTTAGGATGTTCAATAAATCTCAAACCTTGGTGACAAACATTATCAACTATTAGAATAAGAGTAGTGATGCCTTGAGCATGCTTTCCCAACCCTTGACCTTGATAATCAAACTATTGTAGATATTGTTGACCAAAATCATACTTCTTTGAAATTTGAGCCTCATTTTAGAGAGGTAGATTTTCATATTTTTCATTCATTACCTATGCGTGTCTTACTATTTGTTGCTATGATTTTGTTTTTTGATTCTTTTGTTGTTCTGAGTTATGCTTTAGTAACCACTTTTGTATTATTTATAAATTTGACCCTTTGTGAATGTGTTCCTATGTCATCATGGATTAAATGATTGATTTATCTTGTATATGGTCCTCATGAGCAATTATTTTTTGTATATGTTGTTTCAATGTCAAATATGAATCTGTGTGAGGCCCATGCATTCTATGATATGCACAATAATATCTAGATCTTCTCACTAGATGTAGAGGAGGTAGTTTGACAAACTTATCTTTAATCATTTTCCTTATAACCTCACTTGAACTCTTATTTGATCTTTCAATTCCTTTTAAATCACTAGTTATAGAGTTAATTTGTTGTGATTTCTTGTTTTGATATGTAACATTGCTTGCAACCAATTGACTAGGTGAAGGTGCATATACATGATTGACACTAGGGTGCCTTTGAGGCTTTTGTATTATAATCTAATTTTTCAATGTTGTGATCTTGTCATGTGATAGTTGATTCTATGTTTGTAAATATAAAATTAACTTGCTCATACTGGTGATTTGATCCCTTAGAGCCCTACAAGTACAAGCCCTAGTTGCTTCTGATTGAACATGTAAGCACATATGTTGAAGAGGATTTGAAGAAGCTATAGGGAGCTAGTTAATGCAACTATGATTTGAAATAAATTTATTTTAAAATTTACTACAAAATTTTAAAATTTGAGATAAATTTTTGATTTAAATATTCAATAAAAATTTCAAAACTTTATGAGAAAAAATAGCTAAGAATTTACCCTAGGGTTTCTAGGGTTTGTATACGTAATTCAAAGTAAGTCAAGTTCACCAAATGATTTATTATTTTTTAGAATAATAGAATTTTATTCCTAATTAAATAAATGGGTCTAATTAGGGTAAATTAGTAAATAATGTGCAATAATTAATTCACTAATTTGTGTAAATAGACTGTATTTTTACCTTTTTTAAAAATAGTAGTAATAAAGAGAAAATCAAACCTAACTAAAAATTAACTGAGATAGATATTGGAGGGTCTAGAATTTTTTGTGCAGGCTTGAGAGACTATCACAAATAGGATCTTAGAGTTTATTTATGGATTTGATATGAGCATCAAAATTGAGACACCCTGATGTTTGATGCTATAGTCTTTTTTTGGTGTTGTTGTCTAGGTGATCTAAGTTTTTTGGGTTTTACTCAGTAGGTCTATGTTACCATGTTAGTGAAATATCAAAGTACAAAAGTTTGTAGAGCTCATTGTGCATCTATTTTAATCTTTAAAATCCCTAGGAGCTCTTTGTGCTTGAACTTGAATGGCAAATTGGGAAAGAGAGAGAAGGGGTTAGTGTGTAAAGGATATGTTGAATGCACTTCACACCCTGTGTGTGGGCATGTTGTCTACATACCAATACTCTGAGGAGGGATCAAGCTAATGTGTTTCTCTCATTTAAGTTCTTGGTGTAATTATGTATAAAAATGTAACTAGATGTGAAACTGGATATACTTGGAATGACTAGGGATTGGTGTAAAGGTTTGAATAAGATTGAAATATTATTAGATGGTTATATGTAGAGAATAGATGGTTATATGTAGAGAATAGAGAGGAGTGATTGAGTAGTCTTGATTGTATTCTTGATTCTCTCTTTTAAATGAGTGTCAACCCTTATAAATAGACTTTTAATGACCTTTTATATGTAAATTAATGATCGTGGGTTAAAAGAATTCACACTAGGCTGAAATGAATTAGGATAAGGATTTGGGAAAATATGATTGTTAGGACCAAAAGTACACTTGAAAAATAGTGCTAGAAATAGGAGACCTTGGGTTTTAGTGCTCCTATCCAAGTTGGGCACTATTGTCCAAAGGGAATGAGACCTAAGGGGATAGATCTAGGCTTGAAAGAGCTACTTAGGTCTGTAAGGGTTAAGTTTGGAAGGCTATAGATGACTAAGAATCAGTGAAATAAAAGCCTAAAAGGGTTGTGCAATCAAATAGGAGGACCTATGGATTAGGTGTCTTTAGCCATACTCAAATAACCAAATTTTGAATTTTATATGACTACATAATGCTATTTTTCTTGACCTAAAAGCATATGGCATGTACAAAACAAGTACTTTAGGATCTAGCTATGGTGAAAGATTATTTGATGATATTAGTTTGTTAACTGAACATGAGTTTGATGGTCATGCTCTTCGTTGATATATGGCATAATCTTTTTCCAATGATATTGTTGTGGAAAATAGCAATGCAATGACTTATTTAGGGATTTTTGATTAGGACTTATGAAAACAAGAGCCCAGAATGTTTTTCTACTGGAAAATGTATGTTGCAAATATTGGAATGCCATATCAAAAAATCAGACTTGAAGGTAATGAATTTTGTTGTTCATGGCTTTCAAACATTCTACAAATCAATATTCAATTATGGTTAGCAAAAACCAAAAACATTTCAAAAATATTTTGTAATTTTTCTACTCCATATAATGTATAACATTATTTATTTTGATATAGATACATTTCATATTTATTACAAACCATTGCAAACAATTTGCATAGATCATATTGCATATGAAATGCCATTGGATATTTTGATAGGGTTGTTAGATAACAATAGTTTCAAAGGTTTTGAAATAAGAACAAGATCTTTTTGAATTGTAAAATAATATACAAGGGAACCTTCTATTAGATAAACATCTAAGGCTACAAATAGGCATCATACTTCGTTACGTTATTTGAAATAAACCATACATGAGCAAAAAAAATAAAAACTTTGAAACAAACCATATGTGAGCAAAAAAAATAAAAACTACGTAATAAAAACATATAATAGAAAAACTAAAAAAACATTAGCTCAAATAGATGTAAAAAATCATTATGATTAATGAAATTAATGATATACTATCATAAAAATCAATAGTTGAGATGCACATAACATGATCAATGAAGTATCAAAATAATAAACAACTATCTAAAATTAATCAAAGACACGCCACTCATTTTTGCATAGTTTGTGAACGATTACATTTCAAAAAGGATATCATTCTAGTTGACATTGATATTGTCAATCTTTTGAACATTCAACATTAAAAAAACTTGTATTGGGTGAAAAAATATGCAAGCAATGAAAGAGATCTCTTAAAAATGGAAAAGTGTCGACATTTGTTGATCTTTTCAACATTATGAGAAATGAAAAAAATGTTATTGTAAATAAATTTACATTTTTAAAAGAAATATTGGTTTGTTTTTTAATGTCATTTACACAATTTTGAGATATTGGCTATAAATTTTCATAGTATGGCCTCACAATAATAATTATAAATGTCCCAATTGACTTTGATTAGGTCCAAAAAGCATTGCCTAGAGAAATGAATGACACAAAAGCAATTGCAAGAAAGATAAAATACAAGATGGAATATAAAAATACATATTTAATAGGAAATGTGAGGTCTTCATACGTGATGAAAACATTATCTCATCTTTATCAAGCACCATTGTATAAGCAATAAAACATTACTATTGATAGGGGTTGGCATAGTAGCTTTAATAAAAAAAAGAGAAAAAATGTTGTCGAAGTTATGTCTTTTGAGGACAAGACATCTGACACATGAAAATGAAATGGAGCTTATTACTAAATCTTTGGCACATGCTTTTACTAACACACAATTGATACATGATCTCTAAGATCGGATCATTGAAATCTCCCTATCATAAGGACTCAAACCATTAGGTATATTTGAAGACAAATTCTTGGATGAGATGAGCTTCCCAACTTTGTTTTAGTCATCCACAAGATATGATAGATAGAATGTCATACTAAAAATTAGTAAAGTGGAAGCTTTTTCATAAGTAAAATTAAATTACGACACACATAACTAACATATTTTTCAAAGCTATTAAAATCATTATATATCAGGCATCATCTTTTGCTTGGATATGCATACACAAAGGCGAATTAAGAGTCAAAAAATTATATGCCAGAGATGTTAGAAATAGAACTAGTATAGAAAAAAAATCTTAAAATTACCCATAGTTTATAGGGATTTCAAAATAATTTGAACATCACCTAACTATTTTTAAAATTCAAGAAAAAATATTTTTGCAATGATTAGGCAATTAGGTCCATCGAAAAAATTTGCAACTATAATAAATGTTGAACATTGTTGGGATCATTTATGTTATGCATTGTAAAAATTGACTCCAAAAACAAATAATAAACATAGATAAATAATTGAAGAAGATAACATTGATACAATGACAAGAAAAAAAATGTTCTTTGTAGTCACTACTTTAACCATAAATCCAATGTGTTCAAAAAAAAGTTGTAAAATGAAGAATTATTTTGAAAGGTTTTAGATTTATTTTTTATGAATAGATTTCAAAATAGAGGAAATGAGAATTTGCATTTCATGCTCTAGGTACAAGATGCACTTGTATATGTAGATTATTATAATACTAAAATTGAAGATTTTGTAGACAGATAGATATCTTGTGATTTAGCATTATTTAATGGTGATTTGGCTAAAATGCAAACACATCATCATAAAAACCATGCAAAAAGCATAGAAATTCACATTGCATATTCAATTTTTCATTTCCTCTAATGTAGAAAATGAGAATATTAGATCCATTGGATGAAACCAATGAGCTATACAAAGAAAATGCCACAAGAATTTTTTTCTCAATTTGAAAAAAAAAATATAGCAAAGACATAACATTCCATATGTTTTTGCAAGAAGCAAACTTGTCTGCAACAAAATACATACTCTCATTGTGATCTTGTATTTTGTGGATGATTATAATGCTAAAAATACATCCATCTAATTCTTGTTTAAATGCATTTACAAAAAAACTTACGGCATTATGGTATCCTAACATAGATATGTAACTCATTCTTGATGCACATGCAACTGCAACATATTGTTGCTCTTATATGACAAAATTTGATATACAATGGTAAATGCATTTCATAAAATGCATGCTAAAACTGTTCATATCAATAACAACAAATTACAAGCCATAAGAAAATTAGGGAATACACTCTTACAACATCAACAAATGTCTAATCGATAAGCTGTTCACATTGTATTGTCATTGCCTTTACATCATAGTTCAAGGAAAACAATTTTCATAAACACATTACCAAAGGCAAAAAAAACTTACATTTCTAAAATTCTAAAACTATTAGCATAAGAGCTGAATACTTTAGAGGATGTAATATGTGCTTCTCCTATAGAGAAATATTTTGTAATACTAGTGTAATTAGAACATATATGCTTGGTTGAATTTGTTGTATATTACCTAGGTAAATGTGCAAATAACAAGAACATAAAAAATCATGCATCATACATGTTAGATATAATATCCACGTATATCCTAAAAAATATTGTATATAAAAGATGATGTTATTTATACCTTGTCATGATAATGAAGACATGTTGAATAAAAAATTCAACACATTGAGTGATGCATACCTTACTCGTAAAAAATAAGTAACAAGGATTAAAATAATATTTATTGCAAATTCAATAACAGCATGGGGAAATATTGACATTGCTATAGAGAATATAGATATTGCTTCTGATTCATTGTTTGTTATTTATGAGGATGGAAAAAGTGATCAAATTGAGAATAATTTTCATGCATATGACATAGCCTTTGATTTGCATTGCATAAGAAATAATAAACTAATCAATGCTCAACATTCAAAAATGTTTCAAGTAGCCAAACATTTTTTTCATGGGCAGAGAAGAGTATTAAAATTTTGAAAACAACTGAATAGAGAACAAGAAGCGATTGTCAAAGACATTACAATTAGAAAAGTGCTAGAGCCAAACAAGCCAATCTATTTGTTCTTAATAGGATGAGTAGGTACAAGAATATTTACCATGAAAGTAATATTAAATTTAGAATGCCTCTAAAAAAAATAACTTGAAAGCAATCCTTTGAAAATTAAAGGTCTGATTATTGCATACATTAGCAAAGTGGCATACAATGTAAATGGCCTAACTTTACATTCTATTTTTTAGCTTCCATATACAGCGACGTAGAAGCTTCCATTGGATTCAAACACTTTGGAACCCCAAAATTCCATCAAAAATTGTGTGTGTTATTTATTAATGAAATATATCCACTAGGAAGTCAAATTCTTTGTAATATTGACAAAAGAGTTTGACAGATAATGTATACACCCACAAAGTTGTTTGTAAATATTGATGTTATCTTTGTCAATGATTTTTACCAAACAAAGGCTACTCAAGATAGATGGTTTTTTCAAGATCCAGTGTTTGATGGAGAAACAACTTCATACACTTTTTAGCTTAACAATGTAAAATGCTTTTAGCTTCGATAAGTCATTCATCAAAGTGATATTCAATTTGTTTCCATCCTAAACCATATTATAACTCATCAGCAGACAATATCAGACATTGAATACTTGAATAATGTATGTTATATATCTCCTCCTTATGAACCAACATTTCTATTCTTGTTTCACAAGAATGATTATGTTAAAAAACATAATGCAAAAATGCTTTCACTTGTCAATGGATAGACTTATACATTGAATATTGTTGATAAAAAATGAATTTATATGATGAAATCATTACAAATAATTAAAAAAATTACTTGTCTAATACATTTATTTTAAAACCAAACATATTGGTGGAGTTGATTGGTAGAAATTATGATATACAAGATGGATTGGTGAATGGTGCTAATGAAATTATCAAGCATTATACACTTGGACAACTAGACATAGTTTGGATATAATTCAATGACATTAAAATTATAGCATTGCAATGAAAAAAATTTAGAGCTTTTATAATGATCATATTGCCAAAAATTAGAGTCTAATACAAAGAATCTCAAGGAAATTTTACATTAAAAACACTAATGGCCACCATGTGTGAACATTTTCCAATACAAATAGCATGTGCTCGAATAATACATAGATCATAATGGATTATAATGGATGCATTGGCATCTGATCCTGCCAGTATCAAATGGCATGGACTTGTCTATACTACACTTTCACAAGTAAAAAACATTAAATCATTGTATCGATTGAATAAGTTAAAACATAACAACTTTATGATATGCAATAAATTAAATACTAGAAACCTATTCATAGTGGCTACAAATTTTTGCAAATGTTTCTGAAACATGTAATAGCTTCATTATGTTCTCATTGAATACATGGAGTTTGTGATTACGTCTAGAATTCATCACACATGACTATGAACTTATGGATGCAAATATTTTATGTTTCCAAGAAATGAGAACTATTCAAATAGAAAATACTTCAGTTCTTACACAAAATTTTGGCGGTCACCTGTTAATGGATGTGCATGGGATAATGTCATGCTTTAGAAAAAACATTGTATTGAGAAACAACAAAGTATTTACTACACTGAACATGGAGACTATGACACATGATATATCATATTTAGATACATCTATATGGATAGTAATTATTTAATTGGTATTGAATTTGCCAATAAATGATGTGTTGATATTTATAGAAATAACGACTGCTAGATTCCCACTTGAAACCAATATCATATTTACTAGTGAATTCAATATTGAGATGCTTCAACAAACAACATCTAGATAATGCATTTTAAATAAAATGCATAGGCATGGTTATTCTTTGATATAAAATATGAAAACAACAGATGTAGGTAATTTAATAGATCACTTTTGGATAAATGTAAATATCTAAAATACTTGATTCAGTGTTTTTGATGCCTATTGGATAGGTCATCATGCAAGCTACCTTCAAATTTTTCTTTGACAAAAATAATAATAATGACTTTACAAAGACACAAAATTTATTATTTACCTTGTGCAATGTCATTGGCATATTCCAAGTATAATTGAAAAATGAAATTTGTCATTATTGATAATCAATAGCGAATTAAAGTAAAAAAGGGAAAAAAACAAAGAAATATCTAAACAAAATAGTGTTGTATGCCACTTTCATTATGCATAGGTTGATTGTCTTTGAATTTGTATGCAATCATAAATTGTTTGTGCAATCAAAAAAATCTTGCCAAAAACTAGATATGTAGCCAGGCATGTGCATTATTTAATAAATAGAAATTGCATGATAGAACATGCTAGAATGGTAATAATTTGTTTCTAGACATCACAAATTATTGTTTTTCGATGGTCATAATTTTTTTCCTGTTATTTTCTAGTCAGTAATGTCACATATAGAATATCTAAAGCTTTTTTTTTAATCCATAGTTAAAACTATACATGTAAATAGAGAAATACACAGAGCAATAGACAAAATACATCGTTTATATTATGCATTTTTTTTTTTTGATCTTTTTTTTCATCTTCGAATAAAAAAATGTTTATGAAAGTTTTAAAAAAGTATTCAAGAAGGTGGATATGGATCCATTAAAATACATTGAACAAGATGTGCATATATTAAAAATGAAAGCGACAAAATGGTAATATTTTTTTCAATTATGACAACTTAGTTTTTTTTTATACTGATAATTTCTTTTTGTTCCATTTTTTTCTCTTTAACAATTTCAAAATATATGATGCTAATAATGTTGTGCTATAAATAAAAAATAAGATATGGGAGCAGAAGAAAATATAGATAAACAAATAGAGGAAAAATAAGTATATATCGAACAGCAAATAGAATCTGAACAACAAAGTATAGACCTAGAAATAGAAATAGAGACCATAAAAATGGTATTTTTTGTATTTTTTTGGCTTGTTGTAGGTTCATGACATCCATAAAAAGTAGTCTGTTATTTTTTGCATGTAACTTGTGATTTATTTTTAGTTTTTTAACTAAAAAAAGAAAAAAAATGTCATTTTATAGTAATATAAAATATTTGTAATCATGGCTTTGATTTCAAAACTATTGTTGCTATGCAAATGTAGGGCAAAACATATCAGTTTCTATCATTTAACTCTCAACAAAAAAAATTGGAAATGTTATTTGAAGGTGAAGTATTAGTTGTCTATGGTCCTAGTTTCATAAAGAATCCAAATTTACCATCGAAGGCAAAAATAGTGCATGCAAACCTTGTTGACCAATTTAGTCAATTGACAATAATTATCAATATCAACAACAAATTGATTGACAAGTTATTACCCCAATTTTTGGCTAGAAATAGTCTCTACATCAAAGAGTTTTTGATAAAAATAGAATTCAATATGAAAGAGGCGATGTTGAATGTTGTATTATCTTGAACACAAAATTAATTATGTAAAACATTACATTTGTATGTAACAAGTGAAAATTCACTCCAAATATCATGATACATGATCTTGTGCAATCATATAATGCATATGTAGTAAGTTCATTAGATGATATAATAGGCGGGTATAAAATATGTTACAATCAATATGAGCCATGTCTCAAAGATGGTGAAATTGAAGAAGACATGACAACTATAAGTGTTAATGCTAGAAGATTATAGTTCTTATTTTTTCATTTTTTAAAAATATTACTTGCTTTGAGCTAACATATACATATCCACTTTCATTTTCAAAAAATTGACATTAAACAATTTCTCTGTAATTTTTCATAAATGATAATTACTTAAATCTATATTCTCATGTTCAAGAAATAATGTCAACAGCAAACATGCCAATAATGTTTTTCAAGAACATTGTCAGGAACAGTATCATAGGCACCCCTCTACTTTGTGTAGGGAAGTCCACATTTTTGGATATATTAAATGGAAACTATACAAAATATCATTTGAAAATTTTAGGAAAAAATAATGTGGAGGTTATTATCTATCTCTAACTCATTGCTTTCAGTGAGAATAAAAAAAATTGGCTAGAAACAAACAATAGAATTTTAATAGTTTGAGAATATGATAATTTCTTATTTTGATTTGAAATTTAAAGGCCTCTTAAAAATAAAAATATTTATGCATCACCTTTTGAGCCATTCTGCAACCATTGCAAGCTCATGATCATGGATTGTACACTAACAGATGATCATGCATATTGCATAAATTATCAATATAATCAAAAGTATTCATACCATAATTCATTGCAATGCATTATACAAATAGAAAATGGACAAATAGATTAAATTTTAAATCAAACACTCCTGAATGAAAATATCCCAAAACTCATTAAAAACTCTTTCAATCAATACAAGCAAGATATATCATTTCTCACATTTATGCTACGATGATTTCAAGTACATGGCAGTTTCACACTTGTTATAGATAATGTCATCAAATATATTACCAAGTACTTATTTATTATGTTTTGTAAAAAAAATTAAATTGATTTTGTGAAAAAAATTAGTATAGACAAAAAAACAATGCAACAATTTAGTGCTTGCATTGATTACAATTTATAATTTTTTTTAGATTCAAGCAATATGTTCACTGTTATATTTGTGTAGTGTTTCTTTTCTTTTCTTTCTTTCTTTTTTGTTTTTTCTTTGATTTTTTATACCTCTCTTTCTTTAATATGGGTGTTACTTAAGGAGATGCCTAGATCTCCTCATCCAAGTAACACAATGGAAACATCTCACTTGTTGTGGGTAAACAATTTAGTGAGATGAATCTTTAGAAGGGCTAGTTCCCTTGATGCACTCTTTGAAACACTCTCCTATTTATCAACTTGTCATGAAAAGGGCTAAGAAGACAAACTAAGAAAACTAAAAGGTGATGCATCAATATTTAATTTCCTCCTATTGACTGAAATTATATTACGTAGAGAAAAATAAAGCTTCTTTCACACAAAACTCACAACTCAAGATAGATTGCTACATCAATGTTTCATATGCTAGGTTCAAGAGGTCTATTGATGTTTATGAGGGATGATGAATGATCCTTTAGAGAATATAATCATAGACCACTTTTGAAACACTTATACACTAAAATAGAACACTAACAAAGACCTGTAACAATTACTCTTATGCACACTTGGTTAACAATCAAGGATAACATACTATAAAAGATCATCCTCTACTAAACAAGACCAACAAGTTTGCAACAAAACTCAATTATACAGTATGTAAGTAGGAAATTTCACTTGTTTATTTCTTTAATATTTATTCAAATATAAAATTTTCCAAGGTTTCACCATTAACCAATGGAGGCTGCTCAAAAGAGCCAAAAAGGTCACTATTTAAAACATTTAGAAGAGGGGTGAGACAAGGGAAGTCTGAAGGTCACTTAGACACTTGTCAATATGAGAAAATAGGTTACATATGCATGATAAAGAGGTGTGAAATGAACCATGCAATGTTATGAATCCCAAGTGTCCATATAATGTTGATTCCAGTGGGTCCAACACTACTTCTGCTTCAGTCAATGGATCATCTTCACTGATGGGATGGAAAAGACACCTTAACTAGAAAGTGCTTGAAAGATGCCAATACTAGGGGCTAGCATCACATGTATGACAGTGAGGATTAATATGAAAATAAGATTCCCATTCTAGCTATCTTTTAATGTGGTGTGTACAATGGTGTCTTGATCATGGCTTTCTTCTTCATGAATACGATGTGGTCCAAACTGTGCAATCCATCTGTAAATATGCTCATTGTGTGATGATCTAATTTTGATCCACCAAGTCCATAAAGGTCATTTTACCAATTCAGTGAACTAATGATAAAGTAGTTCACTATTGATCCAAGCATATGCTCTTCTCTTGCCCTTAGTGGGGACGTGAGAATTAGAAACTTGGTTCTAATATTCTAATAGCTGTGTGTAATATTTGAGTGTTTAATAGTGAAGTCATAGCCATTCAGCCCCTACCTCCTATCATAGGTTTTCTACTCATCACAACTAGAATAAAATGGAATAGAATGGAGCTTCTACTAAAGTAAAAAGGATAAAGCAAAAGTGGTATCAAAGCTAGAAAATATCTACTATTGAGAAGATTCTGTAAGAAATTATTTATTTATTATCTTATTTTTAAGTTTCCTTGCTTTGAAAATTTCTTTGGGAAATTTTTGCATCAAGTCATTGGATATTTATTAAATTTGTCGTAGGCCCCTTTTATCTCTATAAAATATATTCCCTATCCAGAAATTTCTCACTTTTTGGAACTTAATCTCTGACAATGGAATTTGGAAAATCTTAAGAATCTTCTACCGTTGAGATTATTAATGAGTCTAAATTTGAAGAATTGTATGAATTACCTCCTTTTATTCTAGACCAACTCTCTGACTGCCTTGACATAGAAGTTATAGAAGAAAACCTCGAAAAGGAAAATAGTTTATATAAGCCTCCAACCATAAAGTTTTCTATGGTTTATAAAAAGTCTAAACTTATAAAGTCTAAGTTTGTGTATAATAGTACTTATTTGTCTTTTGTAAAACCCCATATTAAGTAAGTCAAACTTACTCTGAGTTATAAGCCCAAGAAAACCTTCCAAACAAATTTGTTGTCTTTATTATTATAAACTAAAATTAATTATATCTGATCTCATGAGGATGTCAAGTTTGTTCATTTTGGTCTTATCCAAGTCCTTATAACTCTACTAATCCCGAGTAATATAAAACTAGTGTTATATCTAGCTCTGTGTGATAGATGTCAAGTAAGTTTTAAACATGCTTGTTATCTATCTAGTCTTGGATGGATAAATGATAAGGTTATTTGTTTTGAATTTTGTCCTAACCTTTCTATAGTAGTTCATGATAATGGATGTAAAGAAGTTAAGTTCGGATCTCTAGATTGTTGGGGATTGTTTAACTCTCTGTTGTTGGGAGAGGGGGTGTGGAGATAAATCCAAGAACAAACACACCTATTCTAATTCCACCCGTTAGGATCTTGCTCCTCAGAAAGAGCATAGTATGATTACCAAATATAAGCAATTGAATATGCGGAAATAACCAGAAACACAAGTAACTAGAATTCACCAATAGCACAGAATATGAGAGACAATACACTATCTTGTATTAACACTATACAGAAAAGAATACATCAAAGAGCCGCCACACTCTTTCACCTTACAGAGATTTGCCACACCTCAAGTGTACAGTAATTCTTCTCACACACACTCTCCTGCACAAAAAACAGTCCCAACAACCAACTCACACACAGAATTGGTGTTCACCTCACCAACCAGTCAGTATTAACCCTGCCGGTACACCAAGCACTCTATAGCACTTCAAGCTGATCTCTCATGAACTTGCAACCTGCAATTCAAAGACCAAACTTACATGTAGATCCCCAATGAGCTTGCAACAACCTGCAACTCATAGATCTTACAACTAGAAGGAACTCTTCCTTTCTATCTCATGCCTTAAACAATACATGCCAATGGGTCTATAAATAGATCCCTAACTCAAACAATAACTTAGACTCTTAATTTAGACAATTATCCTCACAGCCCAAGACTCTAACTGGTCTTAACATGCAAACTCATCATTCACTTAACTAACTGTCCATGAAACGAACACTTCAGGAACACACAGGCGACCGACGTCGGTCCCTGCTTGTCTGGTTCTGCCGACGTCGGCCGACTTCCTGTCGTCGCCGGTGGCCTTCTGCACTGGTCTCTGCCGACGTCGGTCCTGCTACCGACGCCAGTTCCTATAGAACTCAGCAACCATTTGTTCCTCAGTTTGCAAAGGTTGAAGCTTTTAGCTCCACAACCTAACAATCTCCCACTTGGAGATAAACAGCTGCAACCTGTACCTGTACCTGTACACCGTCTAGTTTGTTTCCTTGGCTTTGTATCCCTCCTCAAGATCACTCTTGAAGACCAACCACCACAAAATCCATGGTGCAAAATCTGTCATCCAAATTACCTGCCACATCCGCATCTACAACCATGTAGAAAAAGAACTTGACCCTGCATAGCATGTGCACCTGCTGCTGGTCCCGTTGAACTGCCCTTCAGTATTACTCTCCCGGATTGACTCCAAACTTGTGACAACTCCCACTGCTTGGGAAAACTCAGGTTTAGTACATACCATGCACTCAACCTCATTATGTGAATCAAGACACCTGTTCTATGAACTGTCTAACCATCAGTGTGCTAACCGGCTTCACACAATCATCCTAAAACAAAGTCAACAAGACCTCCATGTCTCTAGATCACACTCATGCCAAAGAATCTTGCTGCTCCCAGATTCTCCATGACAAACCCCTGAACTAGCTTTACCTTTAGTTCAGCAATCCCTGTATATGTAACCCTGCAACAAGCACATCATACAGAAAATAGGATAATGTAGCTAATATTATCCAACCTGGTAAAGAGAAACACAATGATCAAACCTCCATTGCCTTGCAGCTAATACAAGATCATATACCCTGATCTTCCATCTCACATATCTATTTCTGCTCTTCTTCATCCTCAACATCCATTCGTCTCTCAGTGCTTACTTCCAGCTGGCAACACTACCCAAAACCCCTGTTTGGTTCTGCTCCAAGGAATCACATCCTCATCCATGCCAAGCTCCCACTGTTTCCTGGATCTACCTGTTCTGCTTCTTCAACAACTTCCTGGTCCTATGCCATAAGTGAGCAACAAGTAGTGTAAAGAAGGGAAATGATGAATTTAAGAACTTACTTACACCTTCAGTCCTTCATATGGGCGCTTGAGACTCCATGACAACTCGCTGTCCACCCAAAATTCATCTCATTAACCGATGCCAGTCACATCTCAGTCTACAGCCGACCGATGTCAGTTCCCTGCAACTGCCTCCTTACCGACATCGGTTTCCCCTGGCTGACGCCGGTCTCTTTTCTGCCCTGAGTCACCGACGTCGGGCTACACATAGCCGACGTCGGTCCCTATCTGGACACTGACGCCAGTTTTCCTACCGACGTCGGTCTCTGTGTTTTTCTTGTGAGACCTGACTTTTTCCCGTGAGCTCTTTTTGTATCAAAACCTTGTCCAAATCACCCTTGCTCTGCTCAGAATTCCTCTGCACCTTGTGCTGAACTCTGTCCGTCACTTTCTCCTTGAAAACCAAGGATTTCCCGTTCTTATCACTAACATCGGATTCCTCAAGAAACCTTACCTTCTTCTTCTGCATACAGAAACCACGATCCATGCCTTCCAAATCTGAAAGCATATTGTTTGACTCAAGAACCAGCATCTCCTTCTTATCTATGTGACCAAGCCTATCAAGCCACATCTCTGAATCTACAGCTGAAGTAGATAACCCAGAAAGAGAATCAGTAAAACAAGTAGATAGATAAAGCGTACCTACTTTCTTACCTCTAGCTACAACAAGTGTACCCTTGGTAACCTTCCAAGAGTCCGCTGTGAGAGTTACTGTGCAACCCTCTTCACCCAAACTTCTAATAGAAATCAGATTCCGCTTCAGAACTGGGACATGCATGACCTCTTTTAACACCCATGTGTCACCTGTCTGCAATTTCAGCTTCACTTTGCCTTTGCCAACAATCTGACAAGGCTTACCATCCCCTACACAAATTTCTCCAAAGTCTCCCTGGACATACTCATGAAAAAATTCCCTATGTGGGGATGCATGAAAAGAGGCACCTGAATCTAATACCCAAGATTCTACTTTATCCAAAGAACATACCAGAGCATCCTGTGCAACGTACCCTGCAACATCTGCTTCTTCTACATGTCCTTCATGCTGATCTTCACCCGATCTGCAATCTCTCTTTAAGTGCCCTTGCTTTCCACATTTCCAGCAGGTTATTCTGCCATACTTGGACTTGGATCTTTTGCCTATCTTCGACCTTGATCTCCCACACTCTGTCTTCTCTCTTGGCCTTCCTCTTCCTTCAACACTCAAAGCATCTCCAGATGATTCACCTGTGCTTTTCCTGCGTATCTCTTCATTCAAGATCACACTCACAACATCATCCACTTTTAAGACTTTTGAAGGAGACACAGTATTAGAAACTGCCATTACCAAACCTTCCCAACTTTCAGGTAATGAACACAAGATTAAGAGAGCTCTAAGTTCATCATCAAATACAATATTAACTGAACTTAACTGGTTTACCAAACCATGGAAATCACTAAGATGGCTATGAACAGATCCACCTTTCAACATTTGCAAATTAAATAAACGCTTCATAAGAAATACCTTATTAGAAGCCGAGGGTTTTTCATACAAATTTGCCAAAGATTTCATCAACTCCACCGTTGTCTTACACTGTGATAATCTAGAAATCACAGATGAATCAAGACTCAATCTAACAGATCCCAGAGCCTTCCGATCAAGAACCTCCCATTCTTCATCTTTCATATCCAAGGGTTTGCTACCAACCCCACCCAACGGTAAGTACAAATCTTTCTGATATAGATAGTCCTCAATCTGCATCCTCCATAATTGGTAGGTCTTGCCATTAAACTTTTCCATTCGTAGTTGACTATTTTCTGCCATTGCTCAACTCCCACTCAAACAGAAACCCTGTGAGTAACCTGTAATCAAAACACACTACCCAGATCTACACCAATCTGTTAGTATCCCAACCAAAAGCTCTGATACCACTTGTTGGGAGAGGGGGTGTGGAGATAAATCCAAGAACAAACACACCTATTCTAATTCCACCCGTTAGGATCTTGCTCCTCAGAAAGAGCATAGTATGATTACCAAATATAAGCAATTGAATATGCGGAAATAACCAGAAACACAAGTAACTAGAATTCACCAATAGCACAGAATATGAGAGACAATACACTATCTTGTATTAACACTATACAGAAAAGAATACATCAAAGAGCCACCACACTCTTTCACCTTACAGAGATTCACCACACCTCAAGTGTACAGTAATTCTTCTCACACACACTCTCCTACACAAAAAATGGTCCCAACAACCAACTCACACACAGAATTGGTGTTCACCTCACCAACCAGTCAGTAATAACCCTGTCGGTACACCAAGCACTCTATAGCACTTCAAGCTGATCTCTCATGAACCTGCAACCTGCAATTCAAAGACCAAACTTACATGTAGATCCCCAATGAGCTTGCAACAACCTGCAACTCACAGATCTTACAACTAGAAGGAACTCTTCCTTTCTATCTCATGCCTTAAACAATACATGCCAATGGGTCTATAAATAGATCCCTAACTCAGACAATAACTTAGACTCTTAATTTAGACAATTATCCTCGCAGCCCAAGACTCTAACTAGTCTTAACATGCAAACTCATCGTTCACTTAACTAATTGTCCGTGAAACGAACACTTCAGGAACACACAGGCGACCGACGTCAGTCCCTGCTTGTCTGGTTCTGCCGATGTCGGCCGACTTCCTGCCGTTGCCGGTGGCCTTCTGCACTGGTCTCTGCCGACGTCGGTCCTGCTGCCGACGCCGGTTCCTGTAGAACTCAGCAACCATTTGTTCCTCAGTTTGCAAAGGTTGAAGCTTTTAGCTCCACAACCTAACATCTGTTTGGTCTAGACATGTTTAGAGAATGAAAGTATGCCTCCATAAACCTAACTATTGTCTATAGTATGACCAATACCAATCACCCCAAGATCCTAGAAAATTTACCTTATACTTGAAGGTTAAGTGGAACCGTTCAATTACAAAAAGGGCATATTGAATCTATAGAAATCCCTTCTAATTGGATGCTTGATTGGCTGAAGAATGTTTCACCAAAGATGAAAGGTCAAGAGAATGTCCATAATAATAATGGAAGAATAATAAATATTGGACTTAGGTCTCTTTCTTTTAATTGTTCTTCTAGCATAGTTTCACTTCACAGACCATCTTCTAG
Source organism: Torreya grandis (assembly GCA_037957365.1). Lineage (NCBI taxonomy): Eukaryota > Viridiplantae > Streptophyta > Pinopsida > Cupressales > Taxaceae > Torreya > Torreya grandis. Next base: position 3,564,892 of record JARHVA010000808.1, read on the forward strand.
TTTTTCTTTAAAAATAATTGTTAAATTAGGCCATATCTTTATATAAGATGAAGATATCAATCAAGGACCTGATCCCAAAGATCAACTACCATCTACAATGATGAGTCTTCCTAGAGAAAAGACTCTTAAATTTTATACAGACAATCAGTTCAGTCTCTACAAAGGTGGAAGATGGCCACCTCACAAAGGAATATATCGACAACAAGAAGGTGTTATCAGCTATTTCTCTACAATTTACTAGCCACAACAAGGAGAAGCAGAACCTTCAAATGAATATAAGTAGAGGAATTATATGTCTAGATTTAATGCACACCTTGCAAAAAATCTTGATGACCTGTGTAAAGATGTTTTGTCTACAAGACATAACCTAGATAGGCTAGCTATTATTGAAGACAATACTAGTCATGTTAGGCAAGTCTATAATGATTTTCATAAATATACAGACCAATCTCTCAATTATGTAAGGCCTATTCATGATAAGGTTAATATGATGCATTGTGTTATCTCTAATTTTAGTACTCAATTGTCTTCTATAGATACCAAGTTAGCAGCTTTAGAAGATAGTCTTGACTGGTTAGTTAAACAAGAGCAAAAGGAAATAGTCAAGATAGAAAAGGATCCAAACCAAAAACCAATTTTGCCCCATGGAACTAGTTCTATTAATTTTGGCACTTGCTTTAGAGCATAGAAAAATAACAAGAATCCCAATACTTCTCTTATGCATCCAACTCATATCCCCTTATAGCCATGGTACCTAAATATTGATGATACTCTCAATCCTCTTAAAGAGAAACTACTTGGTGCAACTCCATGAGAGTAATCATGGTTGCATTTAATCTGGACCCAACTACCACTACTTTATTTGCTTCAAAAAAAATTTAGGGAATAGTTACATATTGGTGGGATTCAATGTCTGAACAAAACTAATATACTGATGTACATAATCAACCTAATCCTTTAGCAGCTTTGTACAATTTTTTGATAAATGAGTTTGCACCTCCAATAGGAAATTGAGAACTTGAATCTCAAAAATGGCTGCTTAAAATGGAGCTTTGTGATTTAAAACTATTTGATGCTTTTGCTAAACAATTTAGAGAATTGGCTTATGAAAGTCATTATTTTGGCTTGATGGAAACAAAAATGAAGTTTTTACAAGTATTCCCCTATAATCTTATTGATAACGTGATTGCTTATATTGACCTCAAAGGCTTAATGCTGGCTGACATGTCTCTTTCTGATGTTATTGATTTTTCTAAGCAATAGGCCATGCAATTAGTTTCTAAAACCAAAACCATCCAAAAACTTACTAAGCATCAGGCCTCCCAAATTGCTCCTATTTTCCTTGAAACTGCACCATTTGGCTGTCGACAATTTGTCCAACCCCACAAGCAACAAAAGAAGAAGCACTGCTCTTATTTTTCCTTCAAGCACCACTCGTTCCCTTGCAAGCATTCTTATGCTTCTCCACATCACTTCCTAAAAAAGCAAAAATCTCCTCATCCTCCTTTTCAAACTCCTATTTGATATATCTATCATAAACCTGGCCATATCAGACTTCAGTGCCATTGTAAAAATTCTGATGTTAAAGTTGTATTCTCCTCCAACATAACAGCGTGGTAGGATATATTTGACACTGACAAATATCTCTACCAACAAGATGACATCTATGAACCAATTCTAGATAAAATCTGTGATGAAGACTTCAATGATGATGCCTTCATGGTAAACAAGCATTCAGCTACCCTTTTGGCCATTTTCAGTGGACAGTGATGTCATTCAGCTTAATGAATGCTCTAGCATATTAGCAAGCCTACATGGATGGAATATTCAAAGGCACTTCCAATTTTATTTGTCTATATATAGATGATATTCTATTTTTTAGTAATTGCCTTTCTAATCATTAGTCCCATCTATTAAAATTCTTAGAGCTAGCAGAAACTACAGGAATAGTTTTATCTAAAACAAAAATCCAACTCTACAAAATAGAATGTAATTTCCTTGGAATTATTGTCCAGGATTCAAAATTATAAGTCTAGCCGCATATCAAAGAAAGGTCATCAGTTTTCCTGTGAAGCTTGACAAACCAAAGCTTCAAGCATTTTTTGGATTGTTAAATTATTTGAATAGTTTCTATCCTAATTCTAGTGAAGACAAGTTCATACTTCAAGAACTCCTCCAAAATAAGAAAGGAAGAACATATAGCTACTATTAAGAAAATAAAATCCAAATTATCTTCACTTCTAGAAATACATATCTCAAAATTGGACCAATTCATCATATACACTAATGCTTATGATACTGCATGGGGAGATATGCTAGTTTGTAAATTAGAAAATAAAGAGTTTGTGTGTGAATTTTATAGTGGTGTGTTTAGTCCAGATGTTTTGAAATGGATCTTTTCTGACAAAGAGATTTATTCTATTAAGAAATGGCTTGAGAAATTTATGCTAAAATTACTCCATTTACCACATTTTATTGTAAGAACCAACTGTGCCAGACTTCTAACCTTCTGAGAAAAAGATCATGGTAGAAAAGATGGTCACGGTAAATACATTAGGTGGCAAGCCTTTTTCAATCAGTTTAATTTATATATTAAGCATATAAAAGGTACCGATAATATCATGGCAGATTTTCTTAGCAGAAATCCTCTAGCAACATTAATGCACTAGCCCTATCCTAGTTTTAACTTGACCAAAATCTATAACCAAGGATTTGCTTCTTTAAATATCTTGGTCTAAGAACATATCCTTAGAGAAGGGTTGCATCCCCATTATATAATGATTTCTTATGTAGCAGGTATAGATCTAAAAATGTCCTGTGCAGCTTCTATTGAATTAGACCACCATAGGAGAATAGGTACATTCACTATTAATTGATTAAATAGTGAACTACTTTATCATCAGTTCATTAAACTAGTAAAATTATAATTTTAATAGATGGCAGTAATGATCAAAAAGATAATTATTGAAAATTAGAATATCATCTATATATACACAAATAAAATTAGAAGTGCCTTTGAAAATGCCATCCATGTAGGCTTGATAATATTCTGGAGCATTCATTAAGCTGAATGGCATCACTGTCCACTGAAAATGGCTAAAAGGGTAGCTAAATGCTATCTTTTCTGTATCATCTTCTCTAAACCTGATTTGATAAAATCTAGATTTACAATAAAATTGTGAGAAATATTTGCACTTTGCAACTTTCTTGAGTAGATAACTTTTATCTAGTATTGGATATGGATACGGATGGGTGATGGCATTTAATGGTCGATAATTGATAACCATTCTCTTTTTGCCTCTCTTCTATTCTGAATACTTGTTTACCATGAAGGTGTAACAACAATAAGGAAAGGTTGATTTTTCAATAAAGCCACTAGATTCTAATTCTTTTATTTGAGTTTCCATATCACTATAATCCTATGAAGGAATTGGGATTTTCTTCCCAATTTTCATTTGCTTGCCTTCTAAGAGTTTAATCTCCATTTTAGGCATGGATTTCATCCAAAACTACTGAGGGTTATCAGAATAGATAGTGTTTTTAATCCTTTTTCCTATTTCTTATATTTCAGCAAGGATTATATTTTCAAGGGTTTGATTCATTAAACTTGGGAATTGTTTAATTGCATATATCAGGCGAGGAATTTTGAGCCTTTCATTTTCAATGGTGAACATGACACTTTTGGTTGTTGACCCATAAGGTCAATACCTATCAATAAAATCTCCTCCTAATAGAATATCTATAGGCATTTTACTTAAGGCAAATAAATCACAATGGAAGATTTTGTTTTGTATTCTTAGAAGCTACTGGTGTTTGTTCATATTGCATACAAAACTATTCCCTAGACATCTAAGATTTTATAAGAAAGAGAATCATCCAATTTCTTCTAGTCTTAGATGATTTGTGGTTTGTCAAAGGAAAGTGAAGCACCTATGTCAACTTGTGCATCTACTAGTCTTCCATTAATTTCAATACTAATAAACTGGGAGAATTTTCCATTGATCAATTGTGTAAGATAAGCTGGTTGAGGTATTTCCAATGGAGGAATATTTTTACATACCATTTTATGTCTTGATGGATCTTGGATTGAAATTTACTCTTGGTAGAAGTTTTCTTTTGCTTGTGCTTCTTCTTGGGGATTGCTACATTCTCCTTACTCAGGACATTATTCTTGTTCTAAATAGAAAGAATCTTCTGCCTCTATATCTTCATCATCTTCTTCAGTAGGTAAGAGGACATCCCACTAAGGTTCAATATTTAGAGAATGAATTTATCTTGGGGGGTCAGTGCTGGTGAACTTGTTTAAAACCCAATAGTCACTTGGCTTGAAAGAAATTTGAAATTGCAAAGGAGGATTAAAAGGCCTTTGCATTGTAGGAGGCATTCTTGGCATGAATGGTTGTCTTCCTCTGGATTGGCTTTGTCCTCTATTATAGCCTTTATTCCTTAATCTGGAATCCCATTCTGGTTTTTCATTATGATGATGAGACCATCATCCAGAAGCTTCAAATAGGAGACTTGAATGGTCATGAGACCATGGTCGTTGCATGTTGGTGAGTGGTTGTTCTAAATCATCAGTTAATGATTTGAGCGCTTCAGCATCATCATTGAAGTCTTCATCAAAGATTTCATCTAGAATTGGTTCATATATGTCATCTTGTTGGTAGAGATCTTCATCAGTGTCAACTATATCCCACCACACTAATATGTTGGAGGAAAATACAGCTTTAATAGTGGAATTTTTACAATGGCACTAAGGTGCAATATGACCAAGTTTGTGATAGATTTAGCAAATAAGAGTTTAAAAAGGAGGATGAGGAGATTTTCACTTTTTAGGAAGTGATGTGGAAGAACATAAGAATTCTTGTGAGGGAACGAGTGGTGCTTGAAGGAAAAATGAGAGCGGCACTTCTTCTTTTGTTACTTGCAGGGTTGGACAAATTATCAATAGCCAAATGGTGTAGTTTCAAGGAAAATAGGAGCAATTTGGGAGGCTTGATGCTTAGTAAGTTTCTGGATGGTTTTGGTTTTAGAAACTAATTGCATGGCCTATTGCTTAGCAAAATCAATAACATCAGAAAGATACATGTAAGCCAACATTAAGCCTTTGAGGTCAATATTAGCAATCACCTTATCAATAATATTATAGGGGAGTGCTTGTAGAAACTTCATTTTTGTTTCCATCAAGCCAAAATAATGACTTTCATAAGCTAATTCTCTGAATTGTTTAACAAAAGCATCAAATTGTTTTAAATCACAAATCTCCATTTTAAGCAACCATTTTTGAGATTCAAGTTATCAATTTCCTATTGGAGGTGCAAACTCATTTATCAAAAAATTGTACAAATCTGCTAAAGGATTAGGTTGATTATGTACATTAGTATATTGGTTTTGTTTGGACATTAAATCCCACCATTATGTAACTATTCCCCAAAAAAAATTTGAAGCAAATACAGTAGTGGTAGTTGGGTCAAGATTAGATGCAACCGTGATTACTCTCATGGAGTTGCACCAAGAAGTTATCTCATTAAGAGGATTGAGAGTATCATCAATATTTAAGTACCATGGCTACAAGGGGATCTAATTTTGTTGCATAGGAGAAGTATTAGGATTCTTATTATTTTTCTATGCTCTGAAGCAAGTGCCAAAATTAATAGAACTGGTTCCATGGGGCAAAATAGTTTTTTGGTCTGGAACCTCTTCTATCTTGACTATTTATTTTTGCTCTTATTTAACTAACTAGTCCAGACTATCTTCTAAAGCTGCTAACTTGGTATCTATAGAAGACAATTGAGTACTAAAAGTAGAGATAGCACTATGCATCATATTAACCTTATCATGAGTAGGCCTTACATAATCAAGAGCTTGGTCTATATATTTATGAACATAATTACAGACTTGCCTAACATGACTAGTACTATCTTCAATAATAGCTAGCCTATCTAGGTTATGTCTTATAGATAAAACATCTTTACACAGGTAATCAAGATTTTCCACAAGGTGTGCATTAAATCTAGACATATAATTCCTCTGCTTATATTCATTTGAAGGTTTTACTTCTCCTTGTTATGATTGATAAGCTACAGAGAAATAGCTAACAACACCTTCTTGTTGTTGATATATTCCTTTGTGAGGTGGGCATCTTCCACCTTTGTACAGACTAACCTAATTATCTGTATAAAATTTAAGAGTCTTTTTTCTAGGAAGACTCATCATTGTAGATGGTAGTTGATCTTTGGGATCAGGTCTTTGATTGATATCTTCATCTTTTATAAAGATATGGTCTGATTTAACAGTTCTTTTTGAAGAAGAACTAGAATATGGTCTACGAGGTGAAACTGTGCTAGAAGAACAATTAAAAGAAAGAGACCTAAGTACAATATTTATTGTTTTTCCATCAGTCTTATGGACATTAGCTTGACCTTTCATCTTTGGTGAAACATTCTTCAGCCAATCAAGATTCCAATCAGAAGGGATTTCTATAGATTCAATATGCCCTTTTTGTAATTGAATGGTTCCACTTAACCTTCGAGCATAAGGTAAATTTTCTAGGATCTTGGGGTGATTGGTATTGGTCATACTATAGATAATAGTTAGGTTTATGGAGGCATACTTGATTTCTCCAAACATGTCTAGACCAAACAGAGAGGTAAACAATCCCCAACAATCTAGAGATCCAAACTTAACTTCTTTACATCCCTTATCATTAACTGCTATAGAAAGGTTAGGACAAATTTCAAAATAAATAACCTTATCATTTATCCATCCAAGACTAGATAGCTGACAAGCATGTTTAAAACTTACTTGACATCTATCACACAGAGATCTATGTAACACTGGTTTTATATTACTCAAGATTAGTGGAGTTATAAGGACTCAGATAAGACCAAAATGAACAAACTTGACATCCTCATGAGATTGGATATAATTAATTTTAGTTTTTGGTAATAAAGATAACAAATTTGTTTGGAAGGATTTCTTGGGCTTATAACTCAAAGTAAGTTTGACTGACTTAATACAGGGTTTTACAAAAGAAAAATAAGTACTATTATACACAAACTTAGACTTTAGAAGTTTAGACTTTTTATATACCTGAGAAAACTTTATAGTAGGAGCTTCTACTAAAGTAAAAAGGATAAAGCAAAAGTGGTATCAAAGCTAAAAAATATCTACTATTGAGAAGATTTTATAAGAAATTCTTTATTTCTTATCTAATTTTTAAGTTTCCTTGCATTGAAAATTTCTTTGGGAAAATTTTGCATTGAGTCATTGGCCATTTATTAAATTTGTCTTAGGCCCCTTTTATCTCTACAAAATCTAAGTCTTGAAGCTTATGAAAAGTGGCATGAAACACCTTATCATGGCTCAAAAAACTACCTTCATGATTTAGACCTATTTGAACATCCCAAAACTAACTAGGGATAGGTCTAATGATTGGAATGAGAGGTGAGTCTTTTATATATGCCTCTCCATGCATTGGTTACAGTCCTACTCATATGAAATCTCCTAGAAGTAAGTTATCACTACCTACAGTCTAAAAAACTCCTTTTTCAGTCACCCCTCACACCTGGCCTCAAAATTAGCTTCAATTTTCCATGAAAATCCATGGTATGGATTGGATGACACTTTTTAAGACTCTCCATTTCCTTAGACTACTTAGGTACACCTTAAAAAATCTCACACTTTAAGTTTTCACCCTTCTCACCATTGTGTTCACTATGCTAGTTTTGATTGGTTGAGATGAGATATATTGTTTAAAAACTTAGAATTTTTTAAACACCATTATATGGCCATAAGGAGTTATATTAAATCCATATCTTCCTCCCAAACTTGATTACATCTTCAGACCCCTTCTAGAACCTACAAAATACATAAAATAGTTAAAAGTACCCTATTTTTTACCTTATCCATATAATTTCATACAAATAAAAAAGGGGGGAGGACCTTGAGAGATTAATTTAAAATTTCCAATCACTTTCATGGTCAAACTATGTCATTAGAGTAGATATCCAACTCCATTTCCTTCATCAGGTCTTGATTGAGGGTTTGTAAGGGTTTTAAGCAATTTTCATTCTTAAGCTTTGTTCATAAAGCTCTAACATTGGAACTACCAAAAAATTTCACAAAGATGATTTTAAGAGACCCTACTAACCCCTCCAAACTCCTTTGGTATCCATACATGGTTTTAGAGGAGATATGAGCACTTGAAATCACTGTATCAAGCTTGTTTTTACAATTCTTGCATGTTTGGATAATCTCTGGGCTAAAAATAGCTTTCCTATAGGTTATTTTGTATATCAAAAGCTCAAAAATGTTTAAATACATCTCATATACATGTTCCAATCAACTAGATATCTCACCAAGAGTTATAAATGAAGTTGGACCCCCAATTGGCTCTAGGTCCCTTCAAGACATAATGGGCTTAGCATGTATCCTGCTAGTTTTGGCTATCTAGACTGATTTATTATGGTTGGGCTATTGTCTCATGCTTTTTAATACTTAATTTAAGATTTAGAAACCATCACATAACCTCCCAAGCACTCCTTTTCATTCTTCCTCGCAATCACCAACTATATCCCACCACACTGCTATGTTGGAGGAGATTATAGCTTTAACAGTGGAATTTTTACAATGGCACTGAGGTGTGATATGACTAGGTTTGTGATAGATATATAAAATAAGAGTTTGAAAAGGAGGATGAGGAGATTTTCACTTTTTTAGGATGCAATGTGGAGGAGCATAAGAATTTTTTTGAGGGAATGAGTGGTGCTTGAAGGAAAAATGAGAGCGGTGCTTCTTCTTTTGTTGCTTACAGGGTTGGACAAATTGTCGATAGCCAAATGGTGTAGTTTCAGGGAAAATAGGAGAAATTTGGGAGGCTTGATGCTTAGTAAGTTTTTGGATGGTTTTGGTTTTAGAAACTAGTTGCATGGCCTGTTGCTTATCAAAATCAATAACATCAAAAAGAGACATGTCAGCCAACATTAATCCTTTGAGGTCAATATAAGCAATCACCATATCAATAATATTACAGGGGCGTGCTTGTAAAAACTTCATTTTTGTTTCCATCAAGCCAAAACAATTACTTTCATAAGCCAATTCTCTAAATTGTTTAGCAAAAGATCAAATTGTTTTAAATCACAAATCTCCATTTTAAGCAGCCATTTTTGAGATTCAAGTTCTCAATTTCCTATTGGAGGTGCAAACTCATTTATCAACAAATTGTACAAAGATACTAAAGGATTAGGCTAATTATGTACATCAATATATTGGTTTTGTTTAGTCATTGAATCCCACCATTATGTAACTATTCCCTATAAAAAATTTGAAACAAATATAGTAGTGGTAGTTGGGTCAAGATTAGATGCAACCATGATTACTCTCATGGAGTTGCACCAAGTAGTTATCTCATTAAGAGGATTGAGAGTATCATCAATATTTAGGTACCATGGCTACAAGGGGATCTAAGTTTGCTGCATAGGAGAAGTATTAGGATTCTTGTTCTTTTTCTATGCTCTAAATCAAGTGCCAAAATTAATAGAACTAGTTCCATGGGGAAAAATAGGTTTTTGGTCTGGAACCTCTTCTATCTTGACTATTTCCTTTTGCTCTTGTTCAACTAACCAGTCAAGACTATCTTCTAAAGCTGCTAACTTGGTATCTATAGAAGATAATTGAGTACTAAAAGTAGAGATAGCATTATGCATCATATTAACCTTATCATGAGTAGGCCTTACATAATTGAGAGCATGGTCTATATATTTATGAACATCATTACAGACTTGCCTAACAAGACTAGTATTGTCTTCAATAATAGCTAGCCTAACTAGGTTATGTCTTATAGACAAAAAATCTTTACACAAGTCATCAAGATTTTATACAAGGTGTGCATTAAATCTAGACATATAATTCCTCTACTTATATTCATTTGAAGGTTTTACTTCTCCTTATTGTGGCTGGTAAGCTACAAAGAAATAGTTGATAACACCTTCTTGTTGTCGATATATTCCTTTGTGAGGTGGCCATCTTCCACCTTTGTACAGACTGACCTGATTATCTATATGAAATTCAAGAGTCTTTTCTCTAGGAAGAATCATCATTGTAGATGGTAGTTTATCTTTGGGATTAGGTCCTTGATTGATATCTTCATCTTATATAAAGATATGGCTTGATTTAATAGTTATTTTTGAAGAAGAACTAGAATATGGTCTATGAGGTGAAACTATGCTAGAAGAACAATTAAAAGAAAGAGACCTAAGTACAATATTTATTGTTCTTCCATCAGTCTTATGGACATTAGCTTGACCTTTCATCTTTGGTGAAACATTCTGCAACTAAACAAGATTATAATCAGAAGGGATTTTTATAGATTCAATATGCCCTTTTTGTAATTAAACGGTTCCACTTAACCTTCGAGCATAAGGTAAAATTTCTAGGATCTTGGGGTGATTGGTATTGGTCGTACTATAGACAATAGTTAGGTTTATGCAGGCATACTTGAATTTTCCAAACATGTCTAGACTAAACAGAGAGGTAAACAGTCCCCAACAATCTAGAGATCCAAACTTAACTTCTTTACATCCCTTATCATAAACTGCTATAGAAAGGCTAGGACAAAATTTAAAACAAATAACCTTATCATTTATCTGTCCAAGACTAGATAGCTGACAAGCATGTTTAAAACTTACTTGGAATCTATCACACAGAGCTAGATATAACATTTGTTTTATATTACTCAAGATTAGTTGAGTTATAAGGACTCAAATAAGACCAAAATGAACAAACTTGACATCCTCATGAGATTGGATATAATTAATTTTAGTTTTTGGTAATAAAGACAATAAATTTGTTTGGAAGGATTTCTTGGGCTTATAACTTAGAGTAAGTTCGACTGACTTAATACGGGGTTTTACAAAATAAAAATAAGTACTATTATACACAAACTTAGACTTTAGAAGTTCAGACTTTTTATAGACTTGAGAAAACTTTATAGCAGGAGCTTCCACTGAAGTAAAAAGGATAAAGCAAAAGTGGTATCAGAGCCAAAAAAGATCTACTATTGAGAAGATTCTATAAGAAATTCTCTATTTCTTATATAATTTTTAAGTTTCCTTGCATTGAAAATTTCTTTGGGAAATTTTTGCATCGAGTCATTGGCCATTTATTAAATTTGTCTTAGGCCCCTTTTATCTCTGCAAAATCTAAGTCATGAAGCTTATAAAAAGTGACATGAAACTCCTTATCATGGCTCAGAAAACTACCTTCATGATTTAGACCTATTTGAACATCCCAAAACTAACTAGGGATAGGTCTAATTATTGTAATGAGAGGTGAGTCTTTTATATATGCCTCTCCATGCATTGGTTACAGTCCTACTCATATGGAATCTCTTAGAAGTAAGCTATCACTACCTATAGTCTAAAAAACTCTTTTTTGAGTCACCCTTCACACCTGGCCTCAAAACTAGCTTCAATTTTCTATGAAAATACATGATATGGATTGGATGACACTTTTTAAGACTCTCCATTGCCTTAGACTACTTAGGTACACCTTAAAAAATCTCACACTTTAAGTTTTCACCCTTCTCACCATTGTGTTCACTATGCTAGTTTTGACTAGTTGAGATGAGAGCTATTGTTTAAAAACTTAGAATTTTTTAAAAACTATTATATGGGCATATGGAGTTATATTAAATCCATATCTTCCTCCCAAACTTGATTTCATCTTCAAACCCCTTCTAGAACCTACAAAATACATAAAATAGTTAAAAGTACCCTATTTTTTACCTTATCCATATAATTTCATACAAATAAAAAAGGGGGGAGGACCTTGAGATATTACTTTACAATTTCAAATCACTTTCATGGTCAAACTATGTCATTAGAACAGATATCCAACTCCATTTCCTTCATCAGGTCTTGACTGAGGGTTTGTAAGGGTTTTAAGCAATTTTCATTTTCAAGCTTTGTTCATAAAGATCTAACATTATAACTACAAAAAAATTTCACAAATATGATTTTAAGATACCCTAATAACCCCTCCAAACTCCTTTGGTATCCATACATGGTTTTAGAGGAGATATGAGCACTTGAAATCACCGTATCAAGCTTATTTTTACAATTCCTGCATGTTTGGATAATCTTTGGGCTAAAAATAGCTTTCCTATAGGTTATTTTGCATATCACAAGATTAAAAATGTCTAAATACATCTCATATACATGTTCCAATCAACTATATATCTCACCAAGAGTTAGAAATGAAGTTGGACCCCCAATTGGCTCTAGGTCCCTCTAAGACATAATGGGCTTAGCATGTACCCTGCTAGTTTTGGCTATCTAGATTAATTTATTATGGTTGGTCTATTATCTCATGAATTTTAATACTTAATTTAAGCTTTAAAAACCATCACATAACCACCCAAGCACTTATTTTCATTCATCCTCTCAATCACCAACTAGGCCTAATAGGAGTTTATCTAATTAGACTGTGTGTAAGGGTGTTTTGATCATTTTGAGAAGTTTCATACACCTCAAAAGATGTTTTTAGATTTTATAGGAGATTAATATCATATATTTACCTTTAATACACCTTAAAATATTTTTATTGAGGTTCCCTAAGCTTCTTATAAATCCTTTTTCCCATTTTGACTCCATTAACTTGTTTTGTCAAACCCTAATTTTTCTTGATTGGCTGACGTCTAAGACAAAACAATTGAGCTATATCCATTTTTTCCAAGGAAAATTGAATATTTTTATATTTTTATAAGGTCATAATGAAACTTTTTACCAAATTTTTTATCTATATTCACTCATTTAGGCACCTAAACAACTCAAAATTCCCAAAAAAAACCTCCAAAAATGATTGTTTCCTACATTTTCCACTTTTACCAAAGAATGATCCCTCAAGGAAAAAAACCAAGATTCTTAAGTTTTTTAAAAATGTTACCCATTTAAAATTAATCATAAATAATCTTTAAATTCACCCAAGAACAATTTTCTTCTTTGGATTCCTCATATTTACCTATTGAGCAACATGGGTTTTCTAGCTCACTGTACAAACTGCTACCTTTGGCTAGGAGGAAGAGTGGGTGATCATATTAAAGGGGTTCCTATATATTTTGGAAACACTATAATAACCTATAATTAACCATTTAAATCTGATATAAAACCATCTCCTTATTCCTAAGCAATTTCACCTCCTTACCCTCAACATGACTACAAACTCAGTTGTAGGTGTATATAGGGTTTCAAGAGGTCTATGTAGGCTTATTTTACATTGTTTGTAGCTTATGAAGTTTATCATGATCTTAATGGATATGGTCACATACTTGTTTCATAATTATAACCTCACTTTATCCCTTCATATGTACTTTGATCTCATAAGATTGAGTCCTTCCCTCTTGACTATAAAACCCTACCTAAATGACTATTGTAGGTGTGCATTAGCTTTAAATTAGCTTGGTAATGGTGTTTAAGGACTGTCCATGAAGCATGAGAGCCATATAACATCTAATTATGCATTGGGTTTACCTTTTATGGGATAAAACACCATCAAAACACCTATGCTAACCCACTATCTATTTGTCCTATTGTAGGTGCCTATTTTCCTATAGAGGGACACCTGTAGGTGTCCATGAGCTTGGAAAACTATACATCAATAGCTATTTGCACATCATTCATGATATTGATACATAATTAAATAAATGAACCATTATATCCAACATGATATTGTGTTTTTTTTCTCCTTAGGATATCAAAAGGTCATTCCAACTCAAATCCTGTAGATATTAGTGCAGGATTTTAGTGATTTTAGAGGCAAATTTGAGGCTCCAAACTTCTATCTTATACTTATTTTCTAACCTACATATTTTAAATGGATCTTATACATGATAAAGGCTACAAATTTTATTAATTTATGTGCTTCAAAATTCATTACAACCATGCTATAATATATCTACAAAACCCCTTGGACCTCTATTTTTACATTTTAGGGATGGCTTCCCTAAAGCTACAGCCATCATCTTCCAACATGATTTACACACTTTTTTGTCCTTTTAATGATTTATATAGGTATTTTATGGGCAAAAATCATGATAGAAACCAAAATAGGTTCTTATCACATCCCACCCTCCATACAAGTGCCTTCATGGCTCTTGAGGTACCACGTATAGGTGGGTATTAGCATACACAGGCAATTTGTATGAGATTTTGGGCATCATGTATGAATGAATAGGTTAATACACACTTATATGCCTTTACCAAGAATTATAATTCACCTTTATTAATCTTTATATATTGAGACACTCATCCAGCTTCCCACCTCTTAGTATTGATGTCAACAAAAGGCTCATGTATGTGTATATGGGCTGAATGTGGATAGTGAATATGACATAGAGAAAAAGTGTGGATGAAAATCCTCATGGATAAATAAAACTCATTTCCAATCCATAAAATACATGATTTACATCATGGATATCTGGATACAAGTTCCAAAACATTCCTTTCAATGTGAAAACCCCTTACATACATATGGAATCGAGTAGGCAGGTATAACCAGTAACTGGTTGGTGTGGTGAAAGAGCTTGTAACCAGTATAAGTATAAAATAAATATACTTAGCTCCTAATGTATTTAATAAGTTAATACACCCTTATTATAGTTCCATGAACAAATTAGATAAATCTCATACATGTGACTGCGAGTGGGAAAGAGCGAAAAGTTGACTATGAGGAATGGCAAGATTGAAAGTTTATACAAAGTATGATGTGGTGAAACCAAACGTGGAAGGTATGTAAATTTTGGAATTGAAAAATGTGGAACACCATATTATTTCACATGAGACCTCTATAGAATACTACCATTTTACAATAAGAAATAAATTGACTGAAACTTCACAATGGTGACACCTTCCTAAAACATGAGACAACTTACCCATATAAAATGAAATTAATAATGGATATCATCTAAGAAGTTATATAAATTCCTTTGGATTCATCACTACCAACTATTTCATATGAACTTGTCCAAAATAGAGCAAAACCTATAGGGTGCAAGAAATAGTGAGCAGAAAAACATAATCAGCCTGTAAAGGATGGTTCATAAATCATAATTGACCAATCCTTGAAATATTTATATAGAAATGAAGGTCTCTGAATGTAATATCACTTCCAAAAATCATTTGACCTGAAACCTCTTTAGCTATCCATACTAAGCACAAACCTGATGGTCACTTATGTATGTCTAAAAAGGCAAAAAAGTAGTAAAATGGTTTTGGCTTTAAAATTGCACTTCTAGAGCATTTAAAGCATTAATATGAGTGTGAGAAAGATGAATAGGCATTCCATGACCTTATCCCATGTGTCACCTTTCCCCATAGGTCATACAAGTGCCAAACTCACCCTTTTCAGTTGATT
This sequence comes from Torreya grandis, assembly GCA_037957365.1. NCBI lineage: Eukaryota > Viridiplantae > Streptophyta > Pinopsida > Cupressales > Taxaceae > Torreya > Torreya grandis. The sequence goes on from JARHVA010000808.1 coordinate 3,580,303, forward strand.
ACTTGATGTTTATTTATATAACCTACAATATTCTGATTTAACTAACATTCTTGATAGGTAATCTGACCTCTTGGATGTTTTTAAGGAAAAAAATGACACCTATACACCTTGGGAACCATGCCACTTGCATTTATAACCCTAAAAAGCCCACTAAATTACCCAAAATGATAAATAAACTCATTAGACTATAGATAACATCAAATGAACTATAATATAGCTTATCACAAAGTATTTGACCCTAAACATCTTAAAAACTAAGTTTTTTACCTATAGGGGTCCAAATTTGACCTAAAAGTCAAATTTGGTCAACAGTTATCATGTACAATATAGTAACAAATACTTAGTAACTTTATTTTATGGCCAGATAAAAAAGAAAAAGAGAAAAAGTATTGACCAAAAAAATTGGGAAAAAGTAAATGCTAAGCATGTTTAACTTTCTTTAGAACCGTGTATATTGTAACTCATAAAAAAAATACTTGTAAATGTCTTGAAATAATGTAGAGATAACTAATAAATTTTAAAACACTTGTGAATTAGCATATAACTATTAGGCAAAAATATATATATTGATCTTAATATAGCGTTGTTGGGATCATTTATGATCCAAATTAATTTAATTTGTAATATTTTTGTTTAGGTTTTATTTACAGGTTGGTTTCACCTGTTGGTGGTTAGTTTTGTAACCACCTTCTTCCTTCCATAAGCTTTATAAGCTTACTTGTGTACAAAAATAAAATAATGTTTTAATATTGAATATATTTTTAATAATTCACTGATATTTCTCAAATTTCTCCTGGCCTATAGTGGTCTCAGAGCACGGTTGAAATAAGATATACAGGAGGATTGAAGAACTTGGTAGAGCCTTGTCATTCCAAGAAGCTCTCAGACATAGTTGTACGGTGGCTAAGGTATTTTTTTGGTTTATTCTGGTAATATATTTTTTTATTAGAATGGTAGTAAGAAGAAAATATGTGCAGTGTAAATCTATATGGTGCAAATGTGTACAACAAAATTTATAAAAATAATTTTGATTGTTTTTTTCAAAATTACTTCCCTAGAAATGTATGTGAGATTTAAAAGCTCAAATTGTGGACAAATTGATTACAGTTGATTGAGATATGGTAAGGATTTTTTAATAAGAAGGAATTTATTTCCCCTGTTAGTAGCGTCAACCAATGGCCATCTCAATACTTGTTTTATTCTATAAATTTTAATTTATTAGGTGATAGAACTACTTTAGTGCTCCTATCAGATGAAGATATTTGCATGAAATATCATTTATTCCATTGTTACGGTTTCAATTTTGGAGTAAATAAATAACGTTCAAACCAAAGTGCTTACCTAAGCATTGAAATCTACCGTGGGCTCACCAAAGTCACATAATGAATTTTTTTCTTTGATCAAGTAAAAGATTATACCAGGGAAAATAGATTTCCATGCATATTTTTCTATTTACATCCTCAAACACAATAGTATATAGTATTTTTACTTCATATGATCAATATAATTGATTTGGAAGAGGATAGATATTTTTTGATAGGTGATAAAAGGAAGTGAGGGGTCCCATTGAAATTATTGGCCAAAATTATTTTGACTTTATATTTTATAAAGGAGTTATAAGGTTAAAATAAGATTTCTATTAAAATTGGTGATATAAAGGTGTAATAAGAGTTATAAGGTGAAATTTTTTACAAGTCCCAAGAATCCTTTGTATTCAAAAACTATTTTTTAAGGTAAAGGCAAAATCTCAAAATAGTATTCTCTTGTCTTGTTTTAACTTGTTTCTTTAGCACCATGGCAAAAATCATGAGTTTGATTTCCAAAAATGGTAAATTGTCACCTAAGTATTACAAAGAATGGAGTAGGAATATGGATAATACACTCATTTTTAATGACCTATGGGAAATTACTAAAAAAGAAACCACACCACTAACTGAAGATACAAAATTGATTGAATATCAAAAATGTGATAAACATGCACTCACACTTTTGAAATTGTCTTGCACTGAATAGGTAATCATCCATATTGAGGTAGTTAAAAATGGTACACGGAAAGCTTGGAAAGCATTAAAAGATCTATATGATAAACAACTTTCATATAATAAGATTGACCTTCTTATGAAACTATTGAATAATAAACTAGAAGATAATGAAGATGTCTCTGAATATCTTTCTCACATGAAAACATTGAAATAAGAATATTGCACAATTAGTGGTAAAAATGATGATGATATGTTGATTTCCATTCATTGAATGGTCTTAATTCTTAATACACCATTTTTGTTGAAATGATACATCTTAGTGATAAGCTGAATAGTGCCACACTTAACTCTATTTGTGAGTTATTAACTCAGCATGAGAGATAATTTCCAAAGAAGAAGAGTACATCCATGAAGGAGGCACACTATACCAAAATAGGTAATCCATTATATGAGCATAATACAAAACATTCTTCGAAGCACTTTCAGAGACAAAAATAGTCTACATGTCACACTTCCAGACATAAGAATCATTTTGGACATAGGGATCATTCTATTTCTCTAAAGCATGGACATCATTCTAATTCTCAAAATCATAAGCATCACAACAAACATTCACATAGACACAAGCACAAGCATTCTTCTTCATGTGGCTATTATTCCTCTAATTTTATTGGATGTGAGAGAATATGCTACAATTTTGGTGGCATAGGACATCTCTCTAAAGATTTCCCCTCTAAAATAAGGTCCTCTCAACATCGATAGAAGGCAGAAGTAAACATTTTTTATCACTCCAGTCACTCTGGTCACTCTTCTGGTTATTCTTCTGATAGATGGGATGACTATGAAGTTTCTTGCTCTATATTTGATGACTATATATTTTGAGATGATAACACACCCATCTTATGTGATTTTATAGGATCAATATTGGGATTTTATGTAGTATCATATTTTGGCTTGTGTACTTTGCTTTCATAGATCTAGTGTTGATATGATCTTTAATGTGGAGCATTTTAGTGGTTTGTACTTAGTTTATTTGATACATAGATTCTCACCTCTTACCTAATAGGGAGAGAAGATATTAAATATTGGTTTTTGATTAATCATCAATGGTTGTGGCATGAGTTTGCATTGAGTTACTAGCACTATTAGTGCTGAGCAAAGGCCTCCGAGAGATGTTGGTGATTGTTGGGAATTAGTTTGAGATGTTTCATACATAGTACTTGGACAATCACTTGTTAGATAGATTTTGTGTGAGGATCAATGTATTTGGATAGAGTGTGATATTTTTCTACTTTAATTCAAGGATGATCAAGTCATTGATCAATTCAGGATGCACAATGTACCAGTTGTAGTTGCAACAGAGTCTACTTGGATGACTCACAGTTCATTGCTTCAATTTTTCTATACCCATTTGGATCAAGGGGGAGTTTATTGTGATCATTTATGATCCAAAGTAGTTTAATTTTTTATATTTTTTTTTAGGTTTTATTTACGGGTTGGTTTCACCCATTGGTGGTTGGTTTTGTAACCACATTCTTCCTTTTGTAAGCTTTATAAGCTTCTTATGTATAAAAATAAAATAATGTTTTAATATTGAATATAATTTTAATAATTCACTGATATTTCTCAAATTGATCCTAGCATACAAGAATATTCCTTCTTTTTATCATAACACACATGCATCTGAGTCATTACATAAAGGAGCTTGTACTAAATATAACTATTTCCATTAGCTTTGAAAATTTGTTGGTATGTTTTGTTCCCAAGTAAATGTCATATACACCTACATTGATTTTTTTGTTCTAGTTTATCAATATTTTTTTGTTACTTGATCTTTTTTAGCTTGGCCTATGCTATGAAACTTGATCAAAACTAGTGTTCTCAATCCTTTACTTTTATTAAATTTTGTAAATATCCTATGCCCAGGTTATTTTCTTGATTTCTTCATCGATTACCTCAATGCAATATGCTTATGCTATATTATAATGTGCAATGCATCATTTTGTGATTGTGATACTCTTTTATAACATGTGATTAGATGATTTTTAGATTTCTTGAGTATTTTATTTAAATTGATTAAGTTGGTGTCTCTTAATTTGTTCTAATGCAAAGTTTTAAGACTATGTAAAAACATTGAATATATAATCATGCAACTATTTATGCTTTGTTTATGTTTTGATTCTCTATTTTTATTGACCCTAACATTTTATGGTTAAGCTTAAGCATATGTTTATTTAAAAATATTCATTTTTGTGATTAACTAGAATTTTGTGATGCATTTATTCCACAGATTTACTTGTGGTTGATTCAATTTTTAAAAAAAATGGACAATATGCATTTGCCACACTCATAATCTCACTTTCATTTACAAAGATGAAAAAATAAAAGAAAAATTTTGAAAAAAATAGAAACAAAATATTTTTAACTTTGTTACAAACTATATGTGTTGTAACTAAAAGCAATGTACTTGTAAATTGCTTCAAGTAATATGGAAATAACCAACACAATTCAACACTTTTATGCATTAGTACATAGTAATTGAGCAAAAAAATTATTTTCATTTGGGCACTCATGCAAATTTCTAAGTCACTACTTGCCACTAAGAGGCTTTCTTTATTTGTGTGAACTTAAGCCAATGATTTGGTTGATCTATGTGTTATTTCCATAGTCATGGTTACTTCTAGTAAAGCCTCTAACTTAAGCATGTAAAGCTTAAATTGAATCAACTTTCTTCTAGAGGTTTTGAATTTTATAAAAAAATAGATAGTAACCAATTTCTCAAAATGGGCCATTATGGGTGGCCTCATATAACTAAAATTTTGTTGTGGCAAACTTTTTGTCTCTCATGAATGATTAACTACATCTTGGCTATGATTGTTATGCATGACTCTTCATCAGTGGTTTTGATTGTAATTAAACTTTGAACTTGGCATGAGATATGATGTGCCCTCATCGCAAGCTTATATGTACATATATATTCCACATTTTAAAGGTATACCAAATTTTGATATTCAATATAGGTAAATACATTCTCATTATTTTGACAATCTATGTTGTATCACTCATTCTTTATGTTTCATTTATATGTCATAATGTTTAAACATTTTTATCTAAGTAATAACTTTGTCTTATCAATATATGCAATAGCAATTTCATGTAGCTTATAGTCAATTATTAAAGTTTTATCAAATTAATATATGCAATAGCAATCTAAGTCTATAAATATTATTTTGTGGAAATAAACTAGTCAAGTCATTCTTTGAAATTTATGGGAAATGTGTGTTACCATCTCTAATAGGTTCAAATGACTGGTCACACTGATAATTATGGACTTGGTACCTCTTCATTTGACTAGCCTCTCCAGGGCTCTGACCTCTTTGACAAGTTTGGGGGACTATCTATATTGACAACTGGTAATGTGCTACCACTTCATTTGGCTAGGTTCTCCCAGGCCTTGAAATCTCTGATAGGTCTAAGGAACTAACCACACTAATAACTAGCCACATGGTGCTTCTTCATTAAGTTTATCTCTCCCTATCCCTCACATCTGTTACAATTTCATGAGTCTAATTACACTAAAAACTGGTGACATGGTGCCTCTTTATTCGATTAGGCTTTCCCTAAATCTGACATCTTTGATAGATATAGGGGAATCATCACACTGAGAACTGGAAACATAGTACCTCTTTATTTGATTAGGTTCTCCCATGCCCTGACATCTCTAATAGGTTTGAGGGACTCATTGCATTGATAACTACTGACCTAGCACCTCTTCATTTGATAGGGATTTCTTGGGCCCTGACATCTCTAACAAGTCCAAGGCACTGGCCACATCGACAACTGGTGACCTAGTGCCTCTTCATTCAACCAAGCTCTCTTAGGCTCAGACCCCTCTGATAGGTTTGGGAGACTGGGCACATAACTTGTCTTCATTCGATCAGGATCTCTTAGGCTTAGACCTCTCTGATAGGTTTGAGGGACTCATTAGATATACAACTAGTGTTATGGCACCTCTTCATTCGACTAAGATTTATTAAATTCATAAAATGACAAAGTAAAAAAAAGGAAAGCAATTCATTAAAACTTACTTATCAAATATGGAGATCTTGATTTGTCATGGAGGATAACAGGTTTGTTGCTATAGGATGGGAATTAGTTTCTAAGAGGTTTAAGTTAAAATTTATTTATAATATTAGTGGCATGATTTATAAAAATAAAAAACACTCCTTAGTTGTAAAGGGAAATAAAAGGGCCCTATCACTGATTGGTAAAATCAAGGTAGTGTATAATCTAAAGATTTGACTCTCATTCTCCTTCTAGAAAAATCTTGTTGCTCAATAAACCAAATCTAAAGAAATAATTGAAACAATTATCATGAACAAAAGTTTCAAAGACTACATATAATGTTTCTAAGCTCAAGATCTTTACCAAAACTATTGGGACTTTGCCACATATTTTATTTACAAAAATAAATTTCATTGTCTCAAATGATTTAGTTGATTCTACATTAGGATTATTGTTGCCACATGTGGATCTTGCACTAATTCTAACCCCATTTTAAATCCCTATCAATGTTTCATCAATTTTCTTCAAAATATTTAGAAAAATAATGGCATGATCAAAGCTCAAGGCCAACCCATTTACGAGATAATGTTAGGTGGCATTATATAATTACTCTAATACTTTGTATGATGACACATGCTCAAATCCTATGGTCTCATTCTTGTCAGGTGTATTATCTTACCTTTGATATTTACACTAACACTAGGTGAGCATGATGAAGACACATGTCATCATCCTAAAGATGTGATTGCCTGAAACTATTTTAATTATCATTTTTCATCTATATTTTCTGTGTCACTAGGATAATGGCATGTGTCATCATCCCCATGCCCTACTTGTGCATAAATTTTGTGTTCTTCTCTTTTGTTGCAAGGACTTTAAATGAACTAGATGATGACATTGTCATCACCCTAGCCTTCCACTTGCATAGAAGTGTCATGCTTATGTCCCTTTCTATATGCTCTCTAGGTGAGCCAAATGATGACACCTATCACTTTCATGGTGCTCTGCTTGGTTAGAGTTGTGATGGTCCTCGTTTATTCTATAAGGAATTTATTTTATTAGGATGATGATATATGTGATCATCTCGATGTTTTTCTTACTTTTAAGTGACTTCTTCTATACTTTTCTTGTGTAGTCTCTAGTTTGCCAAGATATTGACACATGTCATCATCCTAATCCTCTACTTACCTAGAACTGTCATGCTACTCACTTTCGCTATTAATAATCTAACATAGTGAAATCATGATGCATGCCATCATCCTATAGCTTCACTTAACCTTGGCATAATAAACAATAATAAACATGGATAGCCAAAACTATGACAAAATCTTATTACCATCAAAGTAACTATTCTTAATCAAAAACATAGACATAACAATGCTTCAAAAATCATATCATTGTTAAGCACATGAATATAAAAAATATTTTTATTTTCTCCAATATGCTCCTTACATTGAGACACCCATGATATTGGGTGTTCCTTGAAAATGGGGAGGTAGAGACAACTACAGACTTTTGTCCTTCATTGTAGGATTAGTTTAGGGCATAGTTATGGGTATTGGACTTCACAAATAGATTTTGCATGAATAGTCTTCAAGAGATGTATTATTACCACTGCAAGCTCAATACACTATGTTTTGTATAGTTTAAATTCAACCATGAATACTTTGAGTGTTGGGTTTGTTATTTATAAACATAAGGGGAAAAAGGGATTTTAGAACCACTAAATAAACGTAAAAGAAAGGGAAGGGTAAGGCAAAAAAGGATACCTCCAAGTCTAAAATGAGATCAATGTAATGGTCACTGAATTAAGTGACTCTACCAAAGTTATACCACTATAGATCGAGTTTCACTAGAGTTCTACCTCCAAGAACATTTAGTGGGAAGAGTCTGAGGGAAATGAGAGTATGCCTTCAATGTGAATCTCTACTAGAGATTAATACTAGGGGTTTATTATCAAGAACATATAAACACCATATGAAAACTTATATCTAAGCACACAAACGATTAGTACTTACCAAAATAGAAATAAATAACTCACACAGAGAACATAATAGTTAAGCACATCATAATCATGACATACGTAAAGTGATAAAGTGTTAATCCAATTATTCATGGCACTATTGATCATTTAAACATGAAGATGAAATAAAATTAAACATAAAAAACATCCTTTTGTAGAAACAAAACTTGTATTCATTAAAAGAGTGAAATGTAATACAATAATCGATATAGGCCACTGTTACAGTCTAGAGTGAGAAGGAAATGTAGGTAAAATCCTAAAAATAATTCAACATTGAGCAATTTTTGGTCAACCCTAAAATATAATATGGATCCTCTATAAATAGATAAGGATTGGGGCTCACCTTCAAAAATCATGAATATCCCATCCTAAGCCATGATGGCCACTCATTGTAGTTACAACCATATTTCAAAAATTTGACTAGGCACTCTCAGATTCTAGCATGAATTCCTTATCCAATTTGGCCAAGTATAATAAAAGATCCATGAAGATCACCTCTATCTAAGTTACCAGTCTCTAAGAGACCTAAAAAATTTCTTCAATCAAGGCCTAGACTTCTAAAACTTGGTTGATGCTTACAGCAAACTAAGTTGACACATCCAACACTACTTAGGTTCCTTCTTGATTCACCTTAGCCACTTTCTCCATCATAACCTATTCGAATTGACCTAGCAAGACTCTAAATTCCTCTTGGTTGAGTAGAGTACCATCTAGGTAGAATAGCACTAAGATATTGACCTCTTAAAAGTAGGTAAGTATCTTCTTCTCTCCCTCTTCTTGTGTATCAGTGTGGGCTAAGGCTAACCACTCCTCTATCACTACTATCATGTTTCTGGCATAAGTTTGGTATAACCCCAAATTTGAGGTTAGCATCAGTTTGAGATCTGAGAACATCCCCTTGTTGACCATGACCTACAACTTCTACAATTTCTTGTCAATCTATATGATTCTTTCTATATAGTCCTACGTCCTCTATAAAATTACATCAATCTCAGCTCAAGTCCCCATTACTTTCCCTAGGATTAAGAAAAGTAGTAGGAGGGCATCCTTGACTGACCTAATTAATTTGACCAAGAATGTGCTCTTCACTTGGGCCTCAAGAGTTTGGACTTTGCTTTGCATGTCCTCAAGAAATTTATCAAACATATCATGGGTAGTGTTGGCCATTTTTTTTCCCACATATAAAAGTTTACCTAAGTATGAAAAGGGGAGCTTTCAAGCAAGAAAATGGTAAGTATTTGGGAGGACTTTGGATTTTCTAGTAGTGACAACTTTAGTTTTTTTTTAAGGCATAGTGCAAATTGGGTTTCTAACAGTGTTTAGCTTCTAAAGGTTTTATAAGTAAAAGCAATTCAGGTTTACAAACTCAAATTACTCATAGACAATGTATTTTGGTTTCTTTAAGGGGCTCTACTTGATTACTTCATAGGTTGTGAGCATTCAAAAACCCAAAATAAGTAAAGGGGATTGACAAACCTGATTTAGTCTTGAAAAATGGTGCTTTTTAGGTTCTTCAAGGGACCAGCTAACTCTTTTGAAGGAACACTTCAATTTTTTCAAAGGGCTTTTTCTTCTCTAAGTGAAAAGTTATAATTTTCTCAAAGGGTATGTTACCCTTCAGAGAAACCATTTCAAAATTCCCAAAGGGTATCTTTGCATTTAGGAAGATCATTCATGGGAATCTAAAGGGAAACACAAAAAGCCTGAAGGGTCTCTTACCCTTTGGGAAAGTCCATTGTGAAAACCCTTAAGGGTAATTTTGAAGATAGACACAGACAAAAGGTCTAAAGGAATTCCTTAAAACAAATTGTTCAAAGAAATTCCTTTGAGAGATTTGCTCAAAATAAATAAATTGAAAAATAAACTTGAGACCAAGTGTTCAAAGGAAATGATGGGCCAATGGATGTCAAAATCAGGATAAGTGACTAGCCATTAGAAGTAATCAGGTTTGAAAAGCCTAAAGTCTTAAGGCTTGAGAAATAGCAAAGTGAGAAGACTTCATGATGGACAAGCTTGAAGTAAGTAGGCTTGAAGAACCCAAATTACTCTGCATAGAGTAAATTGGGTTTCTCCAAGTACTCTACTTAAAAGGCTTTATAAGTGAAGGATCTAGGAAAGTTTTAAGTTGGAGAGTCCAAAGAACCTGATTTACTTTACATAGAGTAAATCAATATTCTCCAAGGGCTCAACTTAAGATTGGTCTAGTAATGTTAGAATCATGATGAAATGAATTAAAGGCTACCATGTGACATAACTGGAGCAAAAAGGGCCAATAAATAAAGGACAAGTGGCATAAGGATGTTCAATAAACATGAGAAAGTCTAAGCAGTTGGTAGCTAGAAGTTATGAAGGCTCTCATCTGCCATGGTTCATTGATCACAATCATCATTTGATGCTTAAATGCACAAACCAAGAATAAACATTCTATTTGCTCACAGCATGACTTTTTAGATGTGCCAAAGAAAGTCTTGAAGATGGAAGGGGCTCGAGGGTATTGTCTAGTGATCTTGAGTGATGCATTAAAGGGAAATAAGAAAGTGTAACATTATATTTCCCACCATCAGTGACTTATTTCTTCCCCTTCTCTCTTCCCCCTTTTATATATAAATAGAGGCCTTTGTGCCAAGAAAATTATCCCTGGATTGGTGATAGAATCACTCTACATAAATCACTTTGTAAAAGAATCTTTTGAAGCAATACAAGGAAGACTTTTCTATTTTTGATTAAAACAAGTGTGCATATTTGGTTTCATTTTTTAGAATGTATGATTGTTATTCATCACCTGTGATTTCTTCTAGCACCTTGCTTTTAGTCCTCTTTGTTTTATCGAAGACTACATGAAGTGTTTATGTGTCGAGCTCCTTTGAAGTGTTACCAATTCATAGTGTCTCCCCTTAGACCTATTTTGTTATCCTTTAAAGTGTAAGGCTTCTCTCCAACCTCTACAGAAAAGCTCCATGCTTATGGCCTTGAGATAGAACCAGAATAACTTGTGTCCTATTTGGATTAATCAGTAGTTGTCTCTTTTTCCAGACCAAGTGGATCTCTTATTTTGGTGCATCACCTCCTTTAGCTTATATTTTATTTTTAGTCATCCTCCTTTCCCTTTTCCTTAGTAGACAGTAGATTTTAGTGTGAGATCAAGAGCTAAAGTGAAGCACCTGAAGAACTAGCCTCATAAAAAAGTCTAGAGGTTCAACCTCACCATAGGATACCCACATCCTGAGGTTGTTCCCATGCTTGTAGCTGGAAGTGAGGGAGCTTGAAAAACTCTCTCATAAGGATGCAATTCCAAGATATAATATTTTTGGCACACCTGGTGGGACAACTACCATTTCACTTCAATTTTTATGGAAGATTAGTCAAATTTGATGCTATTTTGATATGTTTGTAGTAGTAGCAACTTTCATCCTTTAGCATCTGGTGACTCTAAAGAATACCTAGCTATCTGATGGTAGAGCAGTAGTTATCTTTCATGCCAAAGGTGACTACAAGATCAACTTTTATAAGTATTCCTTTTGAGTTTGTTGAATTACCTTTAAACTTAGAAAGAAGGTTAGGTTCACCCATACTCACCCTTACGTAAGAAGCTATCCTTCTAAACCAGTCATAAGGTATACCTACGTAAGAAGATATTTATTAGCCCCTATTGCTACTATGATTCCCCAAAGAGCGTTTGTGGGCTTCAGTGGCCAAAACCCTTTAAACTTACCATAGTATGATCCTATGTCAATATCAGCCCTCAAAAGTGTTCCATATTACATAGGAGACCAATATGTAACTCCTAGTGAGCACATAAAAAACATAGCCAACTTCTGTAACATTTATAATATCACAGTGGAGAACGTGGCTATTAAGATTTTGGTTGTATCATTCAAAGGAAAGGTATTGTATTGGTATAGGGGCCTAGCTCCTAATTCTATTAGTTCATGGGATGAGCTGGGAATATCCCTATATAAAAGGTTTGTAGATAAGAGTGATCATATATCACTTACAGAGCAGCTGACCACAATCAAGAAAGTTCCTCATGAGGTCATGCAGGACTTCAATAAAAGGTTTTAGAAGGCACGGGATAGAATTCTAGTAGCTATTAGACAATTTCCAATATTTGCTTTCTTGTATTACTTGAAGGCTCTCAATAGTGACATAGTTGTAATGATTTATTCTATAGGAGGAGACATACAGCCAGATGCATATGTAGTGGGCATCAAGGCAGAAAATTGCCTAGTGCAGGCTAGCAAGCTTACTCCCAGACCCCCCATGACTCTTTTTCCAAAAATTAGACTACTTCCTATAGTCATTTCCCCACTTGATGTTATAATGTTGATTCCAACAATTGTTTTTGTGCCTTCACCTAAGAAAGAGAAGGCCTCCACTAGTGGATCCAACGACTCCCAAGAGCAGAAAAATTACTTAGAATTGAAAATCATGTTCCAATCCTTGGGGAATGATGTGTTCAATGTCAAGAGGTAGCAAGCTTATAGCAAGCCTTATCAAGCTTTGTATTAGCATTAGTAGCATCTTTACCAAGCTAATAGGCCACCCTACAAAGGAGGTTTCTAAGGACATGGGCAGCCTAACTATGCTAAGTAGCATAATTATAATCTAAACACTATAGGCCCTTCCAACTCTTTGGTCCCAGTTCAAAATAATGTGGCTCAAGAGGTTGAAGGGATAATGCCTTGGAATCATTCTTTTAGACCTTCTATTATCCCAACTAATGTCTCTAACTAAGCTTTTAATGATCAATGATAGTAGGTTGTTGCTTATGGATATAACTAGGCTTTTATAGCCTACAGCATAGAGGTGCCCACACTAACAAAGCAAGAGTAGCCTCCATAAGAATAAGGCTAGGATCAAGGGTCAAACCATCTAGAAGCCTCAATGGTCATCAGTGAATAAGAGGAGTGTTATTCATCCAATCAGTAGGCTACTCCCAATTTGGCCCATACCCTAGTCTCAGTGATGACAAGGTTCAAGAGAAGGAATATGAGTGATAATTAGGAAGCTTTCAAAGAACCTCTTATCACTACTCCTTCACTAAAAAATCTAGCAGCAGTTACTCCCAAAACTTAGACAAAGGCTGGGGGTATGCCAATCAACATTATAGATCAAATGAAGATATCTAGCATGAGCATACCAATGTGGGACATGTTTTCCATGCCTGGCCAAGTAAACATTATTCTGGAAGGTTTGTCCAAGATGAGTATTTATACAATTTTGGGAAAGTAACCAAGCAAGGAAGCTGAAGTCTTCACTAATGCAGCCAAGAGTCCTTTGGGAGAAAGTTCAAGTGGTGTGACCAAGCCCCCCCATTCTACATCTCATTAATCATTGATGACTCCTTGGTGCACATCTGCTTGGTGGATAGTGGGGCTAGCACCTCAGTCATGCCAAAGTCTATTGTTGATTAGCTAAACATCAAGTATGAGTTACACACCAAGGGAGTCTTATAGCTTGATGGTTCTTCCATAAAGCCATCAGGTATCATTAGGAATTTGAGCCTAACCTTACATGCTTGTCCTAGTATGTTTGCAGTGCAAGATGTATTGATCTTGGATGTCACTCCTTGATTTGCATTATGTCTTTCTAGATATTTCATAGCCAAGATTGGGGGTTACCTTGCAGTAGATTGGTCTGACATGGCATTCATAACAAGGTATGGGACTAAGGTCTTGATCAAGGCTGAACCTATAGCACAGTTCCACATTGAACCCCATCAGCCAGATAATATAAACCTCAATTGTAACATCCTTGATGAGGAAGAGTTTACAATTGGCCAAGATTTGAACACTCATCCTAAAGAGGTTCTAGACTTGTTCTTGGATGAGCTATGGGGAGATAACCAATTTTTCAACCCTTTGGAAGGTGTTGAGGAAAGAGACATGGGTATCTATCTGTTATATGAAGAGAATCAGCCCATGTCTTCTCTCATTGGACCTAAAGAAGACCCCAATGGTTTATGGAAGTCATTCTTTGATGGCTCAAAGATAAAAAATGGTGTAGGTGATGTGGCAATGTTGGTTTCCCCTTCAGGTAATAAGTTTTTCTCTTCCTACAGGTTCCATTTCAGTTGCTCTTCAAATGTAGCAAAATATGAAGGCTTGATATGTGGCCTTTAATGGGTGAATAAAAGAGAAATCAAACTAATGCAAGTTTATGGGGATAGCAAACTCATAATAAACCATGTTAGAGGCTTGAACATTACAAAGAATTCCTTGATGAGGTCTTACAAAAATTGAGTGTGGGACCTAATTAAAGATTTTAAGGCCTTTGATATTCAAGATATCCCAAGAGATCAGAACTAGCATGTTGATAGACTGGAGGCCATGGAATCTTAGTTTAACATTCAAAATGAGTTGAAAGAAGCTAAGATTTAGCCATAGGTCAAGGTGGTGGTGAGGCCAATAGTGCCTGATAATGAAGCCCACTAGCAAGTTTTTGAGAGTGACAAGCAAATTGTTTTTTTCTTATAGTAGGAAGCTAAGTTTTCCACCCCCAACCAAGATAAATTATAGCATCAATATGAGGATCAAATTTTTTATCTAAAGTTGAATAAAATTCCTAAGGGGTTGGTTACACTTAAGGGCCTTTTTCATGAAGGAGACCATATGAGAAAAGATAAGGTAGTAATATCAACTGATGAAGAAAACTATGAGAGAGTCCTCATATTCAAGGATAAGCTTCTCAAGCTTGGGAAGGTAAGTAGTAAGGCTAAGAGGCATGCTTTCATATCACTTTGCCAAGAGTATGTAGACATTTTTGCTTGGGAATACAACAACTTCAAAGGTTTTGATCCTAAGTTAGCTCAACATACCATAGAGTTGGAGGCCAATGCCAAGAATGTGAGGCAAAATAAAATACCTATTAACTCCAAGATTGAAGAGCTAATGAGGAAGGAGCTAACCAAGTTGATCGAGTCCAAGATAATCTTTCCTATCAAGCATTAAACATGGGTAGCTAGCTTGGTGCCTGTAAGAAAAAAGAGTGGGGAGATTAGGCTTTGTGTAGACTTAAAATATTTGAATAAAGTCTCCTTGAAGGATCACTACCCCCTACCATCCATGGAGCAACTTCTCTAAGTAGTTGTAGGATCAGAATGTTTCTCTCTATTGGATGGGTTTTTTGGTTACAACCAAGTTTGGGTGAAGGATGAAGATTGGTACAAGATTGCCTTCACCACCTAATGGGGCATGCATGCATACTAAAATATTCCCTTTGGTCTATCAAATGCTAGCACAAATTTTTAAAGAGTCATGGACATGGTTTTTCAAGGGTTGTTAAACTAAATGGTGTTGGTTTACTTAGATGACATCATGGTTTCTCCAAGAATGCCAATGAGCATATAGACCACCTAAGGCTAATTTTTGAAAGGTACAGAGAGTATGGTATTTATTTGAATCCTAAGAAGTGTGTGTTTAATGTGCATGAAGGCAAGCTACTATGACACATAGTCTCAAAGGAGGGGCTATCCATTGATCCTGAGAGAATAAGTGTTATCTTGGCCTTATCCTTGCCCAAGCATAAGAAGGGGCTCCAAAGTTTACTTGGAAAGATAAACTTTGTGAGAATATTTATCCCTATTTTTGAAAATTTGTTCAAGCCCATCACTGCTATGCTAAAGAAGAACCAAGTGTTCACTTGGTCAAATGAAGGTAAATCAACATTTGAGGTTATCAAGCAAGCCATTACTCAAGTACACACACTTGTGAATCCTGATTTCTCAAGGGATTTTATATTGTATATTTTTTCCAATATTGATAATATATCAAGGATGTTGATGCAAAGAAATGGTGAAGGACTTGAGCAGCCACTAGCATTTTTCAATTAGGGGCTTGAAGAGTATAAAGTGAGTTATACCTTTTTAGAAAAGTAAGTCCTTACATTAGTAAGGAGACTCAAGAAGTTTAGTCCAATGCTATCTAACACCAAAATCCACCTTATGGTGTCTCATCCTGGGGTAAGATACTTCCTTCTTAACAAGGATTTGAGAAAAAAAAGAGCTGGGTGGATTACTAAAGTCATGGAGTATGACATGGAGATCAAGGTCACTAAGCTAGTAAGAGGTAAGGGATTATGTGAGCATATGGTTGATAACCTTCATGAAGGTAAAGAGGTCATCTTGGTAACACAAGATAACCTACAAGCAGATGCATCTCCACCTCACACTAGTTGGCTCCATGATATGATCTACTTTCTACTAACATGTGAGTGCCCTCAAAGTATAGACAAAGCTAAAAGAAGGTATTTCAGAATTTAGTCCATACCTTATGCTTTAGTTGATGAGTTTTTATTTAGAATAGACCTCAATGGATTCCTAAGGTGTGTAGATGATGATCAAGTAGCCAAACTTTTGGTTTATTTCCATGATGGGCCTGTGGGAGGTCATTTTGCTCTAAGGACTACTACAGCAAAGATCATGAGGGTTAGTTACTACTTGCCTAGACTTTTCAAGAATGATTATGCATGGGTGAGGAGGTGTCAATAATGTGCTCTTTTCAAAAGTAAGCAAAGGTTAGCAGCTTTCCCTCTCAACCCAATTCAAGTGGAGAAACCATTCATGTAATGGGGTTTGGATTTCATTGGTATGATCAACCCCACATCAAGTGTAGGGCATAAGTGGGTGCTTACTGCAACTAATTACTTCACCATGTGGGTGGAAGCCATTGCATTGAAGGAAGCCAATGAAAGTATAGTCTTAGATTTCTATGATAGTATTGTGACCAAGTTTGGTGTTCTATCCACTATCATATAAGATAATGCATTGGCTTTCTTTAGTTTGAAAACAAGTGAATGGGCTCTCAAAATAGGCATTTACCTTAGCACTTCCTCAAATTAGTATCCTAAATGAAATGGACTGGCTGAGTCCACAAATAAAAATTTGCTAAGGATTATCAAGAGAACCATGGAAGAGAATAAGAGGACATGGCACACCAAGTTGAAGATAGCCTTGTGGGCTAACTGGGTAACTCCTAAAGCTATTGTTGGTAATTCTCCATATGTTCTAATATATGGAAGGGAGGCCAAGTTACCCATTTCCCTTGATTTTCTTGCATTAGAATTAGCCCATTAGTTGGAGCTGCTAGAAGATGAACCCATGAATGCAAGATTGGTAGAACTCATAGAACTTAAGGAGATAAGGGACCTTACAATGAAGACATTGGAGGTGCATCAAGTTTAGGTCAAAAAGGCTTTTGACAAGAGATCTATAGCAAGGACTTTTTAGGAAGAAGACTTGGTTCTTAAATATGACTCAAAAAAGGACAAACCAAGCAACCATACCAAGTTTGACAGCTTGTGGAGTGACCCTTTTTTGATCCATGAATGCAAAAGGCATAATGATTTTTAGTTCACCCAACTAAATGGGGAGGTATTACCCATCTAATTCAATGGAATTCATCTAAAGTTGTGTTATTAGAAGAGTTTGTAGCCATTGTATATATTGTACATTTTATATAGTTTTTTAGGTTTTCTTTTAAGTGCCTTGTGCACTCCACTTTAGTTGAGTTTCCCTTCCCTAAGTGCCTTGGGTATGGCTTGTTTCATTTAGTTGTCCTTGTTGCTTCAATAAGAGATTTCTAGAAAGAGCCAGCTTTGTGCAAAAGTAGTGACTCCACACCCAATGGATCGAATAAAGCAAATGAGCTAGGTTTTCAAGCATAGTAGGCATGCTTCCCTATGAATCACCAAAAATATTGGTCATTTTTTGGCCCAAATATCAAAGTTTACCTAAGTATGAAAAGGGGAGATTTTAGGAAAGAAAATGGTAAGTCATTGGGAAGACTTTAGGTTTTCCAATAGTGACAACTTTGGTTTTTTTAAAGGCATGGTGTAGATCAAGTTTCCAGTAGTGCTTAACTTTTCAAGGTTTTATAAGTATAAGTAATTCAAGTTTACAAACCTAAATTACTCATAGACAGTGTATTTTAGGTTCTCTAAGGGGCACTACTTGATTAATTCATAAGTTATGAGTAGTCAAAAGACTAAAATAAGTAAAGGGGCTTGACAAACTTGATTTTGAATTGAAAAATGGTGCTTCTCAGGTTCTTCAAGGGACCAGTCAACTTTTTCGAAGGAATACTTCAATTTTTTTGAAAGGATATTTCTTCTCCAAGTGGACAGTTAAAATTTTCTTGAAGGGTATGTTACACTTTGGAGGGACCATTTCAAAATTCTCAAAGGATATCTTTCCCTTTGGGAGGATCATTCACAAGAGTCTGAAGGGACACACAAAAAGCCCAAAGGGTCTCTTATCCTTCAAGAAAGTCCATTGTGAAAAGCTCAAAGGGTAATTTTGAAGATAGACATAGATAAAAGGTTTGAAAGAATTCCTTCAAACAAATTGTAT
The DNA here is from genome assembly GCA_037957365.1 of Torreya grandis. Taxonomy (NCBI): domain Eukaryota; kingdom Viridiplantae; phylum Streptophyta; class Pinopsida; order Cupressales; family Taxaceae; genus Torreya; species Torreya grandis. Next base: position 3,598,721 of record JARHVA010000808.1, read on the forward strand.
TAATAAATTCCTTCAAGAGATTTGCTTGAAAGAAATAAGCCAAAAAATAAACCTGAGACCAAGTGTCCAAAGGAAATGATGGGCCAATGGACATCAAATTTAGGATAAGTGACTAGCCATTAGAAGTAATTGGGTTTGAAAAACTCAAAGTCTTAAGGCTTGATAAATAGAAAAGTGAGAAGACTTCAAGATGAACAAGCCCAAAGTAAGTAGGCTTGATGAACTTGAATTACTCTACATAAAGTAAATTAGGTTTCTCCAAGTACTCTACTTAAAAGTATTTATAAATGAAGGATCTAGGAAAGTTTGAAGATGAAGAGCCCAAAGAACCAAAATTACTCTACATAGAGTAAATCAATATTCTCCAAGGGATTGACTTAAGCTTGGTCCATCAACACTAGAATCATGATGCAATGAATGGAAGGCTACCATGCAATGTAATTAGAGTAGAAAGGGCCAATTAGTAAAGGACAAGTGGCATAAGGATGTTCAATAAATAGGAGAGATTCTAAGTGGTGAGTAGTTAAAATTTATGAAGGCTCTCATCCACCATGGTTCATTGCTCATAATTACCATTTGACAATTAAATACATCATGCCAAGAAGAAACATTCTAGCTACTCACTTCATGACTTTTCAGACGTGCCAAAAAAAGTCTTAAAGATAGGAGGGGCTTCAGAGTATTGTTTAATGATCCTGAGTGATGCATTAAAGGGAAACAAGAAAGTGCAACATCAAATTTCTTGTCGTCAGTGACTTCTTCTTTCTTCCCCCTTTCTATATAAATAGAGGCCTTCATGCCAAGAAAATTATCCCTAGATTGGTGATAGAATCGCTCTATAGAAATCACTTTGTAAAAGACTCTCTTGAAGCAATACAAGGAAGAATTTTCTATTTATGATTAAAACAAGTATGCACATTTAGTTTCATTTTGTAGAATGTATGATTATTATTCATCACCTATGATTTCTTCCAGTACCTTGCTTTTAGTACTCTCAATTTTGTGTAGGACTGCATGAAGTGTTTGTGTGTCAATCTCATTTAAAGTGTTAACAGTTCATAGTGTCTCCCCTTAGACCTATTTTGTTATCCTTCAAAGTGTAAGGCTTCTCTCCAACCTCTACACAAAAGCTCCATGCCTATGGCCTTGAGATAGAACTAGACTAACATGTGTCTTATTTGGATTCATCGATAGTTAGCTCTTATCCCAGACCAAGTGGATCACTTCTTTTCATGCATCACCTCCCTTATCTTAGATTTTCTTTTTAGTCATCCTCCTTCCCCTTTTCCTTAGTAGATAGGAGATTTTAGTGTGATATCAAGAGCTAAAGTGAAGCACCTAAAGAACTAGCCTCATAAAAAAGTCTAGAGGTTCAACCTCACCATAGGATACCCACATCTTGAGGTTGTTCCCATGATTGTAGCTAGAAGTGAGGGATCTTGAAGAACTCTCTCACAAGGGTGCAATTCCAAGATATAACAGGTAGCTCAAAGGATGGATAGTGGGTCCTCGACCATCTTCTCTTCTTCAGTAGTATTCCTTAGCTTGGTGAGGGAAATTAGATCCTAATGGGTTTGCCATATCACTAGGTCCCCTCTTGGATGAACCTTTGAGAGAGTATCCTCTTCATTCTCTTGAAGGCTCTATCAAAACTCCTTTGCACATTTGGGTTACCCTAGACATCTATTTATGGTGTATGTGACCTCAGACCATCCCTTGGGTTGCTTGGAGTGTAGGAGATGTAGCTAAAATGGTGGTGAAGGGTAGAGGACAAGGTGGAGGGGAGATAGAGGAAGTGAAAGGAGTGAAAAAGGAAAGAAGTGGGGGTGAAGGGGCATGGGGGTGAAAGGAGGGATAATGAAAGGGGAGGCCCATGGGAATAATTGAGCTCTTTATTGTTATTGGTTAAGCTTCACCTAAGGTAGGATTACCCCCACTAATAGATCATGGAATCCTTAGCTTGGTGAGGGAAATTAGATCCTAATGGGTTTGCCATATCACTAGGTCCCCTCTTGGATGAACCTTTGAGAGAGTATCCTCTTCATTCTCTTGAAGGCTCTATCAAAACTCCTTTGCACATTTGGGTTACCCTAGACATCTATTTATGGTGTATGTGACCTCAGACCATCCCTTGGGTTGCTTGGAGTGTAGGAGATGTAGCTAAAATGGTGGTGAAGGGTAGAGGACAAGGTGGAGGGGAGATAGAGGAAGTGAAAGGAGTGAAAAAGGAAAGAAGTGGGGGTGAAGGGGCATGGGGGTGAAAGGAGGGATAATGAAAGGGGAGGCCCATGGGAATAATTGAGCTCTTTATTGTTATTGGTTAAGCTTCACCTAAGGTAGGATTACCCCCACTAATAGATCATGGAATAATAGGGACAAGATAGGTTGGTTGAAGGTGAAGTTGATGGGGCCTTAGGTAAGGGAGAGAGGGGGTCAGGAAGCCAATCATTAGGTTGCTACTACTGGGGCTAGAGGATTCGAAGGATGGTTCATCTTCTATTTCTTATTTAACCTCTTCCCTAGGTTATCTTTGGGTGCTATGGTGGATGGTCTGACTATGAAAATTGGGGTTTCAAGGGTCAATGGCAAAGGACTTGGAGGCATGGAAGGGAATGCTAAGCTAACTAGAGTGGGGATCACAAGGGCCCCTACTATAGGTGATGTTTTCCCAAAGGTTGTAGTCACACATGTTGTTGAGGGCATGCCTAGGGGAGACAGTGGGAGGACTCAAGGCTCTAAGATGGGCACAACAAAAGGGAAAAGGGAAGTGAGGACACTCAAAAGGACTGAAGCTAAATGTATTTAGGCAAAAGATAAAGGGGGGATAATGATAAATGGAAGGGGCAGAGTGAAACTAGTAGGTGCTAAAATAAAGAGTCAAAATGTAGTGGGAGCAAGGGTTAAAATAAAACAAGAGGAGATGGATGAGTGAGCAGGTGAACCTAGATGGGTACCTAGTGGCTACCTTATTCAAGGCTTGGTTTTGAACTAGTTGTGGTATCAAATCTTAGAGGCTATGATGTTGTTGGTTGAGTAAGTTATGTTTGGGTTGTCTAGCACCATGTAATCTGAGTTTAGGCTTGTTAGGGCCTAGTGGAAGGTGATTCCAGATAAGGTGGAGATAGAGCATGAGGAACAAGTGGAGGAAGTAGAGTTATAGGTTAAGGAGTTGGGGATACTAGTGGAAGTATAACTTGATGAGCATCTAGAGGAGGCAAAGGCAGATCTTGAGGAGGAGAAGGTGGCAAGATGCCCTAAAAGATTCTCTAAGAAATGGCTTAAAAAGTTAGATTTAGGTCCTTTGTGGTCCAAATAGGAGCTGTAAGGGTTTTTAAGGGGCCTACCTGAGCCTTATTCCCTTTGTTATTCTTCTAGGTTATTATTTAGGATAACACATCTTGGTCATCTATGACATATAGATAGAGCTCATCATTGTCCTCAGCCTGATGGTCATAGTTGATGTTGAGCTAAGAAAAATATAGTACCAAGTGGGCCTAATTCACCCCTTTAGGGTCCCACTATCGAATCTTGAATTTTTCTAGGGTGAATGAGTCTCACACAGTCACCATATTTTATATGGATGGGAATTTCCTATATATGTGCCTCATATGGTGATCAAGATCAGAGGACATGCCTTTTATTGATGTTATACATAGTAGCTAAAGATGTCATTCACCAATTGATAGGTGAAATCCTACTCTATTAGGTAGTCAAGAACATAGTATGGTAGGTATAGGGGGTCTTGGAGGAAGCTTGAAACTTAGATTATTGTGTCATTTTTATACATCTAGTAGTCTTTTATCACTATGATGGAGTCTTAGATTATCTTTGAGAGTCAAGGCATTGGAGCTTCATTGATCACTTGGTACACCACCAAGTAGAAGTAGTCATAGACATCCCAAATGTGCTAGTGGAACTAGTGGTCATAAATCTTGAATAAAAACATGTGCATAGTTGGGCCACCATGAACACACACAAGAAATGATGATGGGTTGAATGAGAGTATCCCATAGATGGCATCAAGTAGGTAGCTCATCATGTAAAATTCACCCCCATTCTAGGAATCTAAAATGGTGTGGACCAACTTGAAGTTGATCAATCCTCTCAGGTCTAAGGTGTCAGGGTGATTCAAGGTCATGTGCAGTAAGGGCATGCATAACTCATTGACATGCTGGCAGTCTAACTTCTTGAATAACCAATTCAATAGGATCACGCCTACTTGAACTTCCTCTTTGAAGGTGTGGATCATGTAGGCATTGATCTTTTATTTGTTTACCCACTTTAATTCTAAGTTCTTGGTGTAGTCCTAAAGGACATCATAGATATGGTGATCATTTATCTAGATCGACATTGTCATTGCATCATACAAGAATAATAGTTCTGGAAGGGAGTAGTATGCCTTAAAAGCATTCTTGGATATGTCAAAAATTTGGTGTTGAGAGGTGGGTGAACACATGCAATCATTAACACCATTTTTTACTTGGATGGCCTTATGGAGGATGTCACATAATAGGTCAATGCAGGGAAATACCTCTAGTTTAGATTTGAATTTATAGAGCCTGCATCTTTTATAGGACCAAAGGGTATCCTTGTATTTGACCAGCTCATCATCATCATTACCAGAGTCCTTGGGGACCTGCTCAATTACTTTGAATGTGTCATTATAGTGCTTATACCTAGTTAAACAAGGAAAGTGGTGTCCTAGTACTTAGTATTGGCCTCAATGTTGGAATATGTAGTGGTCATTAGAGTAGGATAGAGGAGAAATTAGGAAGCTTTTGGGCATTGAAGCCATGAGATACAGGGGTTCTATGTAAATTTAAAAGTAAGGATTGTGATATTTCTTTTAAGGAAGCAATGTTAGGCATTAAATGGGCCTCTTTTAGGCTTTAAAAGCTTATGCACACATCTCCTTGCATTAATGTCATTTGGTGGCTCACTTGCAATGAATTTGAAATTTGAGTTGGTGGTGAGAATTTCTCCTTTTACTTCCAAATATAGAATTGGATTCATAGCCCATGATTCTCCACCACCAAATAGACATAGAAATGATGATGGGATGTTTTTCAAAACTATCCAATCGGGTCTAGCTTCTTATTCTATTAATGGAAAATGTGTGATAGGCATGTGGTCACATCCTTGAGAGTTTCCTCAACTAGTCCCCCTTTTTGACATGTGTCATTTGTCTATTAATTTTTTATTATTGGTCAGCATCTAAACATGACTTTCTACATCATCCCTTTATCCTAGGTCAGGTGATGTGTCACCTAGGGACATGTGTACCCCAATTGGTTTTGATTAACCACTTGTACTTCATTTTGATTTTTATGGGTCATAAGTGGCAATTAGTTCATCTTTGCATTATATGATGTGATAGCTTCCCATTGGGTTGGGCTCTCTCAGTATCTAACATCTCTAAAAAGTCTAGGCAACTCACCTTTTTGACTCTAAATGATGTGATGATATCCCATTGGGATGGGCTCTCCCAAACTCTGACATCTCTAATAGGTCTAGGGGACTACCCTCTCTGACTCCAAATAACATAGAAATTTTCCATTGGGTCAGGCTCTCTCAAGCTTTGACATCTTTGACATGTCTAGGGGACTTCACTTTCTAACTTTAAATGATGTGGTGATCTCCTATTAGGTCAAGTTTTCTTAGGCTCTGACATCTCTAACAGGTCTGAGGGATTTCCTTCTTTGATTCTAAATGATGTGTTGAATTCCCATTGGGTTGGGCTCTCCCAGGCTCTGACATCTCTAGGGGGTTGGCCTCTTTGACTCTGGTTGATGTGGTGATCTCCCATTGGGTTAGGCTCTAACATCTCTAATAAGTCTAGGTAACTGGCCTTTTTAACTTTGAATGATGCAGTGAGTTCCTATTAGTTTGGGCTTTATGAGGTTCACAAAAGTATGAAGTAAGAAGGATAAAAAATAAAATGATTCATTAAAACTTACATGTTGACATAGAGGACTCAATTTTTCCATGGAGGATAATGAGTTTGTTACTCTAGGAAGGGAACTAGATTCTGAGAACATTTCCTTATGAAAATAAACTTGCAACATTAGTGCCATGATATCATTTGGTGGCTCACTTTCTATGGATTTAAAATTTGAGTTGGTGGAAAAAAATTCTTCTTTTACTTTTAAATCTAGAATTGGATTCATAGCCATGATCCTCCACTACCAGATTGATATAGCAATGATGATGGGATGTTTTTTAAAACTATCCAATTGGGTATAGCTTCTCATTTTATTAATGGTGAGTTCATGGTAGGCACATGGTCACATCATTTAGAGTTTCCTCAGCTAGCCCCCACCTTCTGACACATGTCATTCATCTATTATTTTTAATTAATGATCATTGTCTAAGCATGGCTTCCTACTCCATGCCTTTATCTTAGGTCAGGGGATGTGTCACCTAAGAGCATGTGGCACACCCTAATTGGTCTTGATTAACCACTTATACATTATTCTAAGATTTCTAGGCCATAAATAGCAAGTATTACATCTTTGCATTATATGATGCAATAGTTTCCCATTGGGTCAGGCTCTCCTAGGCTATAAAATCTCTAACATGTATGGAAGACTCACCTTTCTAAATTTTAATGATGTGATAATCTCCCATTATATTGGGCTCTCCCAGGTTATGACATTTTTGACATGTCTGAGGGACCTCCCTCTTTGAATATCAATGACACAACAAGTTCGTATTGGGTCGATCTCTCTCAGGCTTTGACATATCTGAAAGGTCAAGGATAATCACCTTTCTAACTCCAAATGACATGAATATCTCCCATTGGGTCAGGCTCTCCCATTATCTAACATTTTTGATAGGTCCAAGGGACTACCTTCTCTAACACCAAATGATGAAGCAAGTTTCCATTGGGCTGAGCTCTCCCAAGCTCTGATAGCTCCAAGAGAATAGCCTATCTAACTCTAAATTATGTGTCAATCTCTATTAGGTCAAGCTCTCTCAAGCTTTGACATCTCTGATAGGTCTAAGAGACCGACCTTTCTAACTCTTAATGACACTGTGAGTTCCCATTTGTCTAGGCTCTTCAAGATTCACAAAATGACAAAGTAAGAAGGATAAAAAAGAAAATGGTTCTTTAAAGATTACTTGTCAGACACAAAGGACTCAATTTTTCCATGGAGGATAATGAGTTTGTTTCTTTGGGAAGGGAAATATATTCTGGGAACATCTCCTTGTGAAAATCAACCTACAATGTTAGTGTTATGATATGTTAAAATCAAACAAACGCTACTTAGAAGAAAGTTTTAAAAAGGTATATTACTAATTTAATAAAATAGGTGATGTTTAATATGAATTTTTGAGTAGTCATCATCGATAAAAACAAAAGGGAGAAATTTAACGCTCTGGTTCATGAAATTTTTAGTGGGGTACCCTATTTCATAGAAAAGGGGGCATGTTGGCCACAACAAATACCTCTTGTAGAAACTCAACAATTGGTTTGAGTCTTCAAACTATTTTATTGATTTAGTTTCCACACTTTGTTAACTATAAATAACTTACTCAAATTTTTATCAACCCACTGTATTCATTTTTGTAAAGTTTAATTTTTTTCTTCATTAATATTTATATTTATAGATTTGACTTGTTTATGGCTATTCACTTTTTACTCATTATTACATTTAAATTTTTAATTATAAATTTTTTAAAAATATATATAGTGTGCTTGTACAAAACACATTGCTTAAAATTTTTAATAGTCAAAACATGTCTATCTCACCTATTCATGTAGTGTATGGATCTACACAAGAAAAAATGAGTTAATAAGCGCTTGGATTCTTGTATTGTGAAATAATTCATAATAACTGAACTATTCAAGTTTAATCCATGTGACAAAACCCCTTTGTCAAAGCATTAAACACTAATAAATGAATGATAACTAAATTCATCACTTTGAAATCAATCACATCGATAAAAAAAATGTCATCACATATTTTATAAATATCATCACATATGTTATAATAACATAATAAATCGGAAGCAAGGATTAGCTACTAGTTCAAAGCTGAAGGTGGAACTTAGGAACTCCATTGTCTAGGTCTGCAAATACAGAATGGGGGGGACCGTATTTAAACTGAACCTATCTCTTACTATGAATTTAAAGATAATCCACTGGTTTGGCATTATTGTAAAGAAGGGGGTATCAGCCCATATTTGGAAAGGCTGAATGGTTATGACGAAAACTTGTTTGAGCAGTTTGCGAGATCCTGGTTAAATAGGCAGGTCACGGTGGGTGGAATTAGTTTTGAAATATCTGAAAAGGTGATTTCTATGGCCACAAGAATGACCATGCAGGGTATAAAACTTTAAAGGAAAACCAAAATCATGGATATGGCTAGCCATAAACTGTTTCTGGGTGAGGGAGAAGAACTCGTCCCGTATCAAGGAGGGTTCGAGCATGCTAAATTTCAGAGCCATGGGATGGAGTGTGCTGCATTTGCATGAAGTACTTCACTCTCGAGGGGTAATTTACCAAGTTCTACAATTACCACCTTCCTTTGTTAAATCATTTTAGGTGTAATGTTATTATTAGCTTTCCTTTTTACCTACTCTCCTCTTTGGAACACTCTATCCTGAGGGTGAGAGCTAAAATGGCTAAGAAGTTGGATATAAACCCTATTCCCCTACACCAGGGGCTAATTTTTTGCCTATATAACTTTCACTATGCCCTCAATCCAACCAGGAATATCAGAGCTAATAGTGGAGACATTCCTTCCAACCCAGTGTCTGGCAATGCTATTAATGAGTCTTGGGTTTCCCCTGCTCCTACCAAAACAAAAGATGTCTCTTTCTCCACCCCTGAAAAGACCCCTGTTGATACCCTAAGCTCCTTTGTGAGCAAGAAGGGTAAGAAGAGAAAGGTTGATGAAGAGGAAGAAAATATTAAAGAGACTACAGAAGGGACCCACAGGAATCCAAGCAGGGCCACGAGGGGCCAAGGTGGTAAATCTCACAAGCCTTCTAAAATTAATAAGGAAGGATTCCCCTCCGAAGTGCGAAGGTTGAGGTAGATTACTAGTAAACCTACCTCAAAGGCCAGACTAATTGATTATTTAGAAAGTGATTTGGAAGAAGCAATCTAGGAGGAAGAGTCTGAGGAGCTATAAATCCAAGAAATTTTAGAGGACACTAGAGGGAAGCAGGCTACTAGGGATTTTGAGGTTACTAAGGAACAGGGTGCTAACACTATGGGAATCATTGACAATAAGGGGAAAATGTATGTTGGGGAAGCTGGTGAGGGCACTGAGAATGAGACTGATTGGATAACTAAAATTGGGGCCCTGAAGGACCGCATTCAGAAGCTGGAGAAGGTCTTTGCCAAAGGGCTTCGAAATATAATTTTGTTGAACATGTCTATGTTGGAAGTGGTGGGTAATATTGGGTATGCTATCAACATGGAGAACGAGAAACTTAATGATCTTATCAAATCAATAGTTATGTAAGCGGAGACCTCTCTGACTCTGGTCTTTCTGTTGCTTGTGTTTTGTTTCTGTCTGTTGTTTTCGGTTGTGTCGTCGTCTCTCTAAAGGCATTTTTTGTTTGTTTGCCTTCTTGTCTTTTTTGATTATAAAGGGTTCATCCCCTGGTTTTCCACCTTACTTTATCAAAAACATAACTTAATAAATGAATAATATTGATAATGCTTTGGCGAATATTGTAATGGACCAATCAACAGATCTTATCATTGATAATCATAGTTATTCATTGGTGATGAGGTTGGCCATTGATATTGCAAATTAATTTCATTTTTATCTTTCTTTGCCTCTATCACCACCATTTTTTGGCTATGATTGGTTCTTATTTATTTATTTCCCTCTCGACATGGTTTTTTTCCAACAACCTAGCTTTGAACTCTTTATTCTTATCATTGAGTTCTAGTCAAAGTTTAATGGAGTCTGTTGTGCAAGAAGCTTTGGCTTATCCTTTAGTTTTAAGCTCATGTAAAAAACCACAAATGGATTTCATTTATAGAGTCTCACCTCATCATTTGCACAATATCTTTTGGATTCCTTCTGAAGAAGCTTTCACTACTATCCTTTCTATCATTAGGAAAGAATTCCTTTCTGCTTGTAACATGATCAAAGTTAATTTGATGTCTACCTCCATCTTTACTACCAAAATCATGTTATTTGTCTCTGACAAAGAGAAGGTGAACTCCTTGGTTGAATTATTTGTTAATCTAGTCTTCAGGGTTAGCCTAGATGAAGCCATGATAGCCCTTGATGTTGATCAGGAAGACCCTTGCCCTTATTTGTTAACAACAAGTCCAGGTTAGTGTTAATGGCCACATTTATGGACTTGGAAAGGAAATTATCTCTTCTCCATTCTTACATTAAAGCTGTGGTTTTTTATATGAATTTGAATAGATTTTTTGGTTCATTATTTCCCCTTCCACCTTTATACAATGTTTTGTCACCTTTGTTTTCTCTAAAATAGATGCATTATGTTTGTCATTCTCACCAAAGAATTAAATCAGTCAAACCCTTGGCTAGGCTTGTGTTTCATGGTATTTCCCCTTCTCCTCTATGGTTGGTCAGACAAGATCCAATGACAGTTACTATAGCTTTGGATAAACATTTGGCTATAGACAAATGTAAGTCCAAGTAGCTAGACTCTTTGATTACCCTGATAGTTCCTGTTTCTAATGTAGTGGTTGTTGGTTCAGCTCCTACAAAATGTCCTTCATTGACTAGGGATTGTTCCAAACTTGTGTTTACTTTCAAGTTCATTGAAATCATATAGATTGATTAGATTTGTGATTTTATTTTTTTATTTGATATTGATTCTCTATTTTTTACGCCATGCTAGTAGATTTTAAGTTTTTTGTAACTTAGCCACTGTCATAACTAAGAAATAAAAATATTTTTATTAGTATTTTTTTCATATATATTCTCATTTTTTATTGGGCATGGATCCCATAAACCTATTATCTATCAAAAAAATAACTTAATCAATTATTCCAAATCTAGTAATAGGGAAAATACAAGCATTGAAATGGTTATAATAATATAATAATACTTAGTTTTAAACTTTGATTTGATTATGAATACTTGGAATCATGAAAGCATAAATCTATCTGATAACATCTAATCTAATTAATGATGTCGCCAATTCTTTTTCTCTAAAATTTTTGCTTAGACTAGGCAACAATCCCACCAACAATTTGTATACTTAGGAAATGATCTATGGGTATATGCTAAAAAAATAGCCAGCTCCTTTTTAGGAAAAGATTCTAAAATTTTCTTTTTCCATGCCTTTCGTTTTTTATCTATCAGTCACTCATTAAACAATATATCACCAACCCTCTCCATTTAATCGATGCCTTAGTTACAAGTAGGTACTAAAGGTGTTTCACGACTCTTGTTTAAGCATTGTAATTTCAAACTTTATTTACTAGGGATTTTAAAATTTGTGATAATGATAGCATTGATCATGAACTTGAACACCTAAGGAAGGTTTTTAACTGGAATGGGTACTCAGGAAAATAGATACCTAGAGCTATCAAGCAAGTAAAATAAAATAATAATAGAAGATCCAATAATAATGGTCACTTAATAGATCAACCTATAGCCTATTTACCATATGTAGAAGGCATTTCCAATAAATTGGCTAAAATTCTCAAACAGAAGAACATTAACTCCACTTTACTTCATATTAATAAATTACATAGGAATTTAGGGTCAGTTAAAGATCATTTGGACCCAAACCTTTGTAGTGGGGTCTACATTGTTGACTCTTCATGTGGTATTCCTTACATAGGAGAAATTGGTAGATCTGTTCAAACTAGAATTAAAGAACATTCAGTGAACATTTGGCTCAAAAGGAAATATAAATCAACTCTTGTCAAACACTCTTCTAAAACAAAACATGTTATAAACATAGAACAAGCTAAAGTCATTATTACAGAAGACCTCTTTCACAAATGTAAGTTAAGGGAGTCAACTAAAATATTAAAACATCCTAAAAATCTAAATAGGGATGAGGGCCTAGGAATTAATCATGCTTGAAAACCATTAGTTTTCATGATTTAGGTTACCCTCCTTGTTTCACATTTTTAGCCTATCCTTGGGGTGTATATTTTTATTTTTCTTTCCTTTAGTTTCTTCATTCTTTTTATCTTATTATATTATATATTATAGGTTTTGTTTTATTTTACACAAATCATGTTATTTAATTTCCTTTGCTTGTGAATTTAAATATTTTATATTTTATTTGTGACATTTTAGTTTTTCTTTATTCTTTGAGGTTTCTTTATGTGGTTTTTAGATAAAATTTTATAACGGATTTTTTTTTTTTTACAAACTTTTTATAACGGCTATATTTTTTATTTTTAGAAACTCCTTTTGCAACAGTCATCTCATTTTCTTTAAATTGTTTGGTCCTTCTACTCCACTTATCATAATTTCTTCTGATGAAGGATCATGGAAGATGATTTTAAATGTTGAAAATTAAAAACTCATACATAATTTTTTCCTAAAAAAATAAGTAAGCTTATGGACTGTGAAAGCTCAATTACAACAAATATCTAGGCAATTGGCTAACTTCTCAGCTCAATCACTGTAAAATAATCCTACACTACTTCAGTTTAGTTCTTCTACTCGAAACAATACCAATACCAATTATTTTTGTAAGTTGATGTTGCCAAAATTAAACCTACGCAAGTTTGATAGTAATGATCCACTCACTTGGCTCACTCAAATTGAAAATTTATTTGATCTACATCAAAATCCATGTTAGAAAAAAGTGGTTATGGCCTCTCTCTATTTGGAACTTGAGCCATTTATTTGGTATCACTAGTGTGTGCTTAAAATAAAAAGAAGGGTGTCCTAGTTTCATGGTCATTATTTTCTAAGGTGTTACATCTCTAAGATCACAACAATGTCTCTAAAACTTACTTCATTTAACTAGCCAAGTTACACCAAACTAGGACTATCAAAGACTACATTCATTAGTTTTAGAATCTCTCCTTACATGTGGTAGATATTACTGATGAAAATTTGATTGACCTATTTTTGGGTGGCCTCAAAGATAGCATCTAATTGGAGGTTTGCATGTTTCATCCCAGTACTGTGTATGAGGCTATACCAGATGCATGCATAGTTCAGTAAAAAGAGATAATCAAATGAAGACCTTTCACCAATGTCTATGAACACACCTTTCTAGCACCATCATTTCATCATCCTACCAGATTAACACCTCAATAAGTGAAAGAAAAGTGTGCAAAAGATTTGTGTTTTGGTTATGATAGCAAATGGAGCAAAGGGCATCGATGTTGAAAAGAAGTTGTTCTACATTGACAATACCAATGATGAAGAAGAAGATGAGGAGGCTTTAGGGTAAGGGTTAGAGGAATCTAAGGATGAATCTAAAGATTCTCAACCTACTATTTCCTGTCATACACTTTCAGGCATTAGTATTCCTCATACTCTTAAGGTGGTGGGGTTCTTAAAGAAATAGAAGGTGACTATGTTAATTGACTCTGGGAGTACACATAACTTCATCAATAGTAAGTTGGTTGCTCATCTGAATTATTTAATTTACCCATCTCTAGAATTTTAGATCATGATTGCAGATGGTAGTATGGTCAACTATTCTAGAAAATGTCATATTATTATGCTTTTTAAGGGAGATTATTTGTTAGATTCCCCTATGTTTGCTATTCTCATGGGAGGAGCTGATATTGTTTTAGGAGTGCAATGGCTCACCACTTTTGGCACTATTGAGATGAATTTTTAGGAATTGTTCATGAGGTTCCATTTAAAAGGAAGAAATTTTAAACTACATGGATTACAGGCTAAATCTTCATAACTAGTTATTTCCCACTAGATGACGAAGATTCTTAAAAAAGGTGTAGAAGGTTTTGTGGCATGCTTGTTTTCCATGTAGGTTCAACCAACTAAAGAGTCTACATATCTTGATTTGCAATAAGTGTTGGAAGGATATGTAATAAGTGTTGGATGACCATCCTATTGTTTTTGGTGACATGCCAAAAAGACTTCCTCTAATTCATGTACATGACCATGTCATTAGACTCATTCTAGGAAGTACACCACCCAATATCAAACCCTACAGGTATCTTTATGCCTAAAAGAGTGAAATTAAAAATATGGTATAAGAGATATTGGAGGTAGGAATCATTCGATATAATCAAAGTGAATATTTTTCCCCAGTGGTCATGGTGCAAAAGAAGGATGACAATTAGAGGATGTGTCTAGACTATAGGGAACTTAACAAATACAGCATCAAAGATAAGTTTCTATTCTAGTAATTAATGATTTTCTAGATGAATTTTATGGTGCTATTTATTTAACCAAGTTATATCTTCACTCTAGATATCATCAAATTCACATCCGCAATGAGGACATACCTAAAATAGCTTTCAAAACTCATGAAAGCCATTATGAATTTATGGTCATGCCTTTTGCCTCACAAATGCACCATCTACATTTTAGAGTTTGATGAATATTATTTTTAGGCCATTTTTGAGAAAGTTTGTATTAGTGTTTTTTGATGATATCCACATCTACAATAAAAATTGGGAAGGCCATTTGAAGCATGTCAAACAGGTGCTTTCAATTCTAAAACAACATTAGCTTTATGCCAAACCTTCCAAATGTGGTTTTGGTGTCCAAGAGGTGGAGTACTTAGGTTATATTGTTTCACATGAAGGAGTGAAATTTTATCTTAAGAAAATCCAAGCAATGATGGAGTGGCAAGTTTTTAAGACCCTCAATTACCTCCATGGATTTCTAGGGCTAATAGGTTACTATCATAGCTTTGTCAAAAATTAGGGTAACATTGCAACCCCACTCACCTCTTTTCTAAAGAAAGACTCCTTCCAATGGACTGATCTGGCTACCAAGGCATGTGAATAGTTAAAAATGTTTATGTGCACAACTCCAATTTTGGCTACTCCTAATTTTTCAAAAACTTTTATTGTGGAGTGTGACACATCAGGATATGGCATAAGGGATGAAATCATATAACAAGGTAGACCACTAGCATTTGAAAGTCACTAAATTAAGGGGGGGAAAGGCTCAAACTAATATATGAGAAAGAGATGATGGATATTCTACATGTAGTGAAGCAATGGAGACAATATTTGATGGGTCATCACTTTCAAGTAAAGACTAATCATGATAGCCCCAAATATTTTTTGGAACAATGCTTGTAATCTAAAGAACAAAAAAAAAGGGTGACTAAGATTTTAGGTTTTGATTTTGAAATAGTGTATAAGAAATAAAAATACACTCTAGTGGTAGATTCCCTATCTCGATGGGATGAATCAATTGAGGCATTTTTATGTGCCATAACCATGTGGCAAGCAGATTGGCTAGAGGAAGCAGGATCAAAATGGGAGAATGATAGTGCTACCAAGGATTTGATTCATAATATTTAGTAAGATTATAACAAACCTAAAAAAATTACATGGAAGGGGAACACATTATGGTATAAATATAGATTATACCTTTATAAGCATTCTCTCCTCAAACATAAAATTCTTTAGGAACTTCATACCTCTCCACTTGGAAGACACTTGGGATTTTTTAATACATATAATAGAATCAAGCAAGATTTATTTTGGGAAGGACTCAAACAGGATGTTCAAAAATATGTGGTTAAATGCATGGTATGCTAACAAAATACAGGTGAAACCATTAAGACCCCAGGTCTTTTGTAGCCTTTATCCATCCCTAATCAGCATTGGGAAGAGGTTTTCGTGGATTTCATTTTAAGGTTACCAAGGTCTGAGGGTAAAAATGTTATCATGGTAGTTGTGGATTGACTCACCAATTATGCTCATTTTTTCTCCTTATCATATCCATTTATTGTTAGTACAGCAGCTTCTACTTTTCTCAATACAATTCAAAACTTACATGGCACTCTAAAGATCATTGTAAGTGACCAAGCTCCCATATTTATTAGTAATTTTGGATTGAATTATTTGCATGTTTGGGTACCCAGTTGGCTCATAACTCATCCTATCATCCTTAATTTGATGGATAAATGAGGTAGTCAACAAATGTCTCAAAGGGTATCTTTATTTTTTTATTTTTGACAAACAGGATAAATGGGTTCATTGGCTACCACTTGCTAAATGGTGGTATATAACACTTCTTCAAATATGTCTCCTTTTGTGGCATTTTATGGGTATCACCCCCCCATCCACAACTTTAGTTTTGATAGTGCATCCTAAGGTTTGATTTGTTGAGGAACACATTCACCATCAACAGGAGGTTTTAATCAGTTTGTGAGAGAATTTAACAATGGCACAAATCAAATAAAGTAGCAAGCAGATCAACACCATAGTGAGTGGCATTTTGAAATAGGTGATTGGGTCTTTGTGTGCTTGTATCCATATAAGCAGATGTTTCTGAAGCAATAAAAAAATGATAACAATTTATCACCTAAGTATTTTGGCCCTTACCCAATCTTGCATAAAATTGGTAGTATGGCTTACAAGTTACAATTACCCCCAGCCACTCATGTATATCCAGTATTTCATGTATCTTGCTTGAAGAAAGTAATTGGACATAGATTTTACACTCATACTAATTTACCTAAATTAGATAAAGAAGGAATATTCAATCTAGATCTTGAGGAGATCCTTCACATGTGCACTAAGCAATTGTGGACCAAAGCCATTAAGCACTATTTGATGAAATGGAAGAACATGCATTATGAACATGCAACATGGGAGGATGAAGAATTCTTAAAAAAACATCTTGGTTTGAAGGGGAGGGGCATGTTATGCCCTTAACCTATAGTGCATCTAGGGATATGTGTGGCTGACTTGTAGCTTATACATCTTTATATTAACTTGTTGCATTTCTTGAGGTTCTTAGTATGGTCAACCTATGGAATAACCATGGATAAGTAGAGTATATGTAGGAGGTAGTGGTTAGTCTTTGATCATCATATTGTGAATTATGTTCTTATTACATTGTTTTAGAGGTTGCCCCCTTGAAGTGGCTCATTCATAATATTCAAGTATTCTGCTCTTTCATCAATTGTTATTGTGAATCTGCTTGTTCTGCTCTTAATTCTACCATATATAATTCTATTATTGTGAATCATCTAAGTAATATGCTTCCAAACTAATATTATTCATTCTATTTTTTTAAGCATTGCAATTATGTACAAAAATAATACATTGTGTTGGTCATTTTAGTGATAATGATTACAAACAATATATTGAATAGGTTATTTATAACTTTTAAAGATTGATTGACTTCCAAAAAAAAATTCCATTGACTCCTATTCCCACTATCCATAAAGCATACACCATGTAAATAGCTTAAAACTTTATTTTTGTGAATACAAATTATATTCCCAACCAAAAAAATTCATGGGTGTAAAAAATTTGTCGACAAAAAAAATACATATTGAAGTGAAAACTAAAATATTGAACCCTAATCAAACCTATTGTACAGGGTATTTTAGATTAAATTTAAAATATTAAGCCCAGTCAAACTCAATAAGGGTTTATTTGATAAATACTATTATTATAATAGTTTACTCATCGATATATATGGTCAAAACAATTTTGTCCTACATGTTTAGACAATGTTGTTGAATATATTATCACTTTCTAAATTTGTCACATAATTTTAAAATTATTTGTAATGTCATTAATAAATTTTGATTTGATTATATAAGATAATTTTATGACTGTTCAATTATTTATTTCATATTTACTCCAAAAAAATCAAATCACATTCCTTCGAACATATTTAATACTTTAAAAGTAATTACTAGTTATAAAATTAAAATGTCTTTTGGAGTCCCCTCATTACTAAATTTCTCCTCATAATTAATATCATTAAAAATAGAAATAAAAATATAATTATATTAAATTTCCCCTCATTATTAATATCATTATAAATAGGAAAAAAATGGAATTCCTTTAAAGCTCACAAAGACCTTGGTTAAGGAAAAAAACTCATAAAAAAGCAAAGAAGAAAAGAAACTCATAAAAAAAGCAAAGAAAAGAAGATCAAGCCAAAGTAAATTTATAGTAAGCAGAAAAAAGAAAAACAATTCATTAAAAACACAATGTGAAGAAAATCCCTCTAGAGCAACATGAACATCCAATCAAGCCACCCAAGTAGGAGCACAAGGGAAGAAAGACCAGTGCCAAAGAGACAAGCACCAAAAAAATAAGAAAATTGATAACAAATCCAAAATAAGAGTAGAGATTTAGAATCATAACTCAAGGGAGCCTTTCCCAAAAGCAAATTCCAAATTGAAACCTGGGTCACAAACATTGGTGGTGGTATATATACTAAAAACTTATATTTCTCTTGAAGGCATTTGAAGGTTGTCATGCAGCGGGCAGAAGATGAAACAAATGAGATCATGTGGGAGACTCCAGAAAACCATCTTAAACCCCATGATTACATCTTCCATCATGGTACTTCATTATCCTTACATTCTCTTTATTACATTATAATTTGTAAATCATGACTCCTAAATCTTCCTTTCATTTACAAGGAAGTAAATGTTTCAACCTTATTACTTTGAACTCGTTGTTCATGTAAGTAATTATAAATTTATTTTTGACTTTTGACATTTTAAAACCTCTAAATTTTTTTCTTGGTAAATATAATTTGGTTTGGTAATAGGTCGACATTATTGGCAAAATAAAATAAGAACTAAAACTTTGAAGAAATTTTGTAACCAATCAGAACAATGTTATAGATACACTAAAACACATGTTAAAATGATAAAACAAGGGAGGTAGAGTAACAACATAAAACTACACAAACCGCATATATTAATGTGTTCTTAAAAATCTAATACAAACTGATTTAATGCATAAAATTACACAACTACATCTATTACAAAATGATTACAAAAACTTTTATTCTGCTAAATATATTTCTTCTACTTGTTTTATACCAGACTGCTATCTATTTGTCTTCTTGTTGTTCTCTATTCGTTTCTTCCCCTATTTTCTATAGACTGTAGCTACATTCTATTCTCTTTATCTTCTTCTTCTCGAGGCTGTTGTTCCATTTCTGACTATCGCATGCACTTTTATTGATGTCTTTTTCTAATTGTTATTGTTGCACTAATCTGCTACACACATTCTACTCATCACTGGTCTTTTTTTGCCCATATATATTATTTTTTGTCTCTTCTCCTTTTATCTCCATTTAACTATCCTTACACCTACCACTTTTTTTTCCTCCAAACTCAAATGGTTCACAAATTTCAAATTTGAATTGTTATTCATAAATATGTTTGGTGAGAGGGAACTCTAGAGATGAGACATGGGTAGGTAAGGGAAAGAATAATTTATTTTAACACTCAGCTTTATTCTTGACCTTCCTACCATGGTCAGTTAAACTTTTCTCATCCTTTAAAACATCCTTATAACTTTTCATTTCCTACCTATATCCATTTGAAATAATTCTCTACATGTCCCGAGCTTCATTATCAGAGTCCAAAGTTGGCCTATTGGAGTTCAGAGCTGACGTGTTGGAGTTTAGAGCTAGGTTGTTATAATCTAGAGTTGGCATGTTAGAGTCTAGAATTGGGTTATTAGAGTTTAAATTTGGCCTATTATAGTCTAGAGCTGGCCTATTCGAGTTCGTAACTACCCTATTGAAGTTTGTAACTTAGATGTAGGAGTTTGGAGTTAGACTATTAAAGTTTTTCACTTGGTTGTAGGATTCTAAAGCTACCCTATTAGAGTTTGTAACTCTATTGTTAGAGTCTATAGCTCTATTTTTAGAGTCTATAGCTCTATTTTTAGAGTCTGTCGCTGAACTATTAGATTTTGTGACTGAGTTTTAGGACTCCAAAGCCAATGTGAAAACTTGTAGGCCCAATGTTGTTGCATTAATTACCCCTAACCTTACTCTTAAGTGCATAAAAATATCTTATGATAATGTCTTAGTATAAATATCAATTAGTTGTTGATTTGATTTGTAAAAACTAAACTCTATTACACATTTCTCAACTAACTCTCGAATGAAGTGATACTTGATTACAATGTGCTTGCTCCTATCATGAAAGATGGGGTTCTTTGACAATACTATGGAGGATATATTGTCACAATAGATCATAATATCCCCTTGTTACTCCTCATGTAAATTTGAAGGTATCATTTTTAATCATATAGTTTGGCATGTTTCTACATTGGCGTCTATGTACTCTACTTCAACTGTAGAAAATGAAACTATAGGTTCATTCTTTAAAGCCCAAGATATGGCCTCTGAAATACATACCTTGAATTGTTCTTTTAGTCATTAAGGCTACCATCCCAATCACTATCTATTTAACCCATTAGCTTAAATTCATTTATTGTTGCATACAAAACTCTATAATCTCTTATTCCATTCATGTACCTCAATATCCTCTTGATCACTTGCCAATGTGTCTCCTTTGGCATCTCCATGAATCTAGATATGAGGTTGACTACATACATGATGTTTGCCCTAGTTACATTCAAATACATTAAGCTTCCCACTAAGCTCTTGTACTATGTGGGGTCTACATTACTGTTACAATCATCCTTGCACAATTTCAAACTTGTTTCAAATAGTGTGGATACTGGTTTGTTATCTAGCATCCTAAGCCTCTCCAAAATTTCCTTTGCATACTTATATTGGAATATCAATATGTCTTCATCCATTTTCTTGACTTCTATCCCAAGAAAATACTTCAATAAGCCTAAATTGGTCATTTTAAACTCCTTCATGGTTGTCTTAAGCTCTTTTATTGATTGATTTGCATTTTTAGGGAATATTAGATCATCCACATACAAAACCATAATCAAAATATCACTTTTGCTCACTTTGATGTAGAGTGTGGGCTTACTAGTGCTTTTTCTAAATTTTTTGCTTAACAAATAAGAGTCTATATGACTGTACCATGCTCTTAAGGCTTGTTTGAGCCCATACAACACCTTTTTCAACTTATCTACCTTGTTATTATGATTGAGAAACTCATATTCAGGTGGATGTCCCTCATAAACATCTTTTTCTAGTACTCCATTTAAGAAGGTTGAATTGACATCCATTTGATACGCATTCCAATTGTGTTGAGCAACAATGGTTATGATTATCCTTACCATTTATAGCCTTTTTACAAGTGCAAATGTCTCATTGTAATCACATCTAAGCCTTCAATTGTAACCCTTCACCACTAGTCTTGCCTTATACCTCTCTATCTCCTTCAAGAGTGGTTTTTTCTTGTACACCCACTTGACTCCTATGACCTCTTTTCATTTTGGTACGTCAACTAACTACCAAGTTCGGTTTCTCTCTATTGTGTGCATTTATTCATCCATTACCTCACACCACTTATTGTCCTTGACTACTTTTTCAAAGTAAATAAGATCAACTAATAAAAAGAGAGCATAATTCATTATTTCATCTTCATTTTACTCATACCTTGACTTCTCATAGACTTCTTGCAAGCTTCTTATCCTTGCTAGGCATTGACTTGAGTCAGAAAAGGATGGCATTGACTCATGAATAAATCCTTGACCTCCTTGATGGTTGTTTCCACTAGATGAATCGACCTTTTGTGAAATAAGGCTCTAACTTTGTGCATGGGTGGTTGTACAACCTACTATTTTAGATTTAATAAAGGGTCCACTAGCCCTTGTTTATGATTGTTCTTCTTCTTGTTTCTCCTCTCATGCTTCATTGTTAATGAATTAAACATCTCAATTGATTATGATTTATTTGGTGATAGGATTGTACAATCGATAAGCCTTTGATTGATCACTATACCTCATGAAAATTCACTTTTCACCTTTGTCATCCCATTTTATATTTCTTTGCTTGGGCACATGTGCATATGAGATGCCTTCAAACACTCTAAGGTGTTCAACACTTGGATTTTGGCTACTCCATGCTTCTTGAGGGATCATATCACTAATGATATTTTTTAGAAAAATATTTAATAAATATGTGGTTTTTTTTACAACCTCAGCACAAAAATCATTAGGCAAACCCTTTGCCTTTAGCATGTTCCTTGTCATCTCTTGGATGGTCCTATTCTTCCTCTCAGCCATGCCATTTTATTACAGTGTATACCTAGTTGTAAATTTCTTCTTAATGCCATAATCCTTGAAAAAATTTGTGAACTCATTACAGATATACTCTCCCCCTCTATCTATCCTCAAAATCTTGATGTAGTGGCCATTTTATTTTTCCACCATGGCCTTGAATTGCTTGAAGGTCTCAAATGCATCTAATTTATTCTTTAAGAAATACACCCATATCTTTTGGATAAAATCTTCCATAAATGTCATGAAGTGGAAATTCTTGAATAGGGAGGAGGTCTTCATTAGACCACACAAGTCAGAATGGATCAGCTCTAAAAGAGCTCTAGCTCTCTATGCTTTACCCACAGGAAATACACTCCTATGTTACTTCCATAATATGCATCCTTCACATAATTTGTTTGGCTATTCTATTAGGGTCATCCCTCTCACCATTTACTTCTTGTGAAGAAGGTTCAACCCTCCAAAGCTTAAATTCCCATATCTTAGGTTCCAAAGAGTAGAATCATCTACTATAGTTTTGAATGTTACTATGTGTTCACTTTGAATTCTCAATAGAAACATCTGATTACTTATCATCTTGACTTCTGTAATTTTCTTATTGCATCTACTCATATCAAATATTATGCATTCACCATTCTCAAACCTAACTTGTATCCATTTTGGACAAGTTTCCCAATGCTAAAAAGGTTATGCTTCAACTTGGGCACATATTAAACATCTTGAATTTTCCTTTTGTCACCTTGCTTGGTGCGAATAGATATGTTTCCTTTGCCCATGATAGGAACCTTGTAATTATTTATCATCTTTACCTTTAATTTGATTAACTCTTCAATGTGGTTGAGCATCTCTTTATTCCCACTCATGTGGTTGATACAACCATTATCCAAGTACCATGTCTCTTTACCACTTTGCTCTACAATGTTGCATATTATGATTAATTTTGCACCTTCTCATTCCTATTTGGTTCAACCTCTTGTGTTTTCAATAAATTTGAAATTTGCTTTATTCATATCATACTCCTCATTTCTACACTCACTAACATACTATCCACACCTTTCACAATAATAGTATTGGATGTTAGTATTATCATACCTTTATGTGTATCATCCTCTATAAGTGTTTTTTTTCCTTATTCTTCTTATTATATGTGACTCTTCATGGCTATGCCTTCCATTATCTTAATTGCTGCAAGTTTTTCCTCTTCCTCTATTATTTGATCCTCTCCCCCTTCCTCTTACATTCACATTGGTCTTGAATGTTTGCCCATAAAAGAAGGTGGATGACCTATTCATAGGTTTGAAGGGAACCCATTAGCTCATCTATTTTTATTTGCCTCAAATCCTTTGACTCTTCAATTACAACCACTATAGTGTCAAATCAGTTTGGAAGGCTCCTCAACACCTTCTCTATGATTCTATGATCTTCAAGGGTATCACCACATGTCTTCATTTGATTGAAAATATTCATTGTCCTTATGAAGAAGTTATTAATAGACTCATTCTCCTTCATTTTTAGGGTCTCAAAGACCATTATTAAGAAATACAACTTGACAAGCTTCATCTTGTCAGTCTCTTGATAGACATTTTGAAGAATATCATATTCTTGTTTAGAATGGATAGCTATTGATATTCTAGGAAATATTGAATCATCTAGTGTCATTTATATGTAGTTGAGTACCTTGGCATCTTTTCTCCTATTTTATTTCAATTCATTCCTTTGTTCTTGGGTTAATGCATTAAAGTTTTCTAGATCTACTACCTCATTATATACACCTTCAGCCAACTCTCATAGCTCTTAAAAGTTGAATATTATCTTCATTATGATGCTCGACACATCATAGTTCTTTCCATCAAATATATGGGGCTACTACCATGAAACAGAACTGCTTATTGCCATGTCTAAATGGGCTTACAACCTAAGGGATATAATACCAATTGTTGGTAGAAAATATAGAATGTGCAGGCCTAGGTGGGTAATAACAAAAAACACAAAATAAAATAAGAACTAAAACTTCAGAGATATTCTATAACCAATCAAAATAGTGTTGTAGATGCACTAAAACACATGCTAAAATGATAAAATAGGGGAGGTAAAGTACCAACATAAAACCACATGAACTACATATATTAATTTGTTCTTAAAAATCTAATACAAATTGATTTAACACAAATTTAAACATCTACATCTGTTACAAAATGATTACAAAAACATTTATACTTTCTTTTTATTCTACTGACTATATTTATTCTTTTGCCTGTTTTGTACTAGAATGTTATCTATTTGTCTTCTTATTGTTCTTTGTTCTTTTTTTCCCTTATTTTTTGTAGATTGTAGTTGCATTTTATTCCCTCTATCTTCTTCTTCTCCAAGTTATTGCTTATTTTCAGACTGTTTCATGCACTTTTATTGTTCTCATTTTTTTAATATTATTGTTGTGCTAATCTGCTACACACATTCTACTCATTAATGTTATTTTTGTGCCCATATATATTGTTTTTATCTCTTATCCTTTTATCTCCATCTAATTGTCCTTCCACCTACCACTTTGTTTCCCCCCTAAACTCAAATGGTTCACAAAGTTTAAATTTGAACTATTATTCAATAAATATGTTTGGTGAGGGGCAGATTCAGAGATGGGATAGGGGTAGATAAGGGAAAGAATAATTTATTTTAACAGACACTTAGGGTTACAAAAATTTTAACAATGTATTAGAGGGAGTCTGATATGTGAAATTAGTAATTGGCTTAATAGTGACCTAAAAAACAACCTCTATATATATATATATATATATATATATATATATATTTAAGCCACCAAAAAAAATAAAGAATATAAAAATTTGGTATTGTAAAAAATCTAATCAAACACCAAACTAGAATATCTTACTTACCAATATGAGATTGTATAAAATCATAATTACAAAGCTAAGAACCAATTTATACAAACCACATGGTGGAACTCGAATATGGACCCTTCTGAACACATCTTGGTAAATAAGAATCTATAAAGTGTAAATTAGAATGAAATAGAAGACAAAATACATCTTCTAATGTACCCAATAAAGCTTAAAGTAAGCGTGTTTTTGGGTGTCAATTTTGGTGAAGAGATGTTACCTAATTTTTGTGTCCTCAAATGAGTGCCTATTAATTAATGAGTTCATGTATTTTTAGAAAGAGGAAGATCCCAAAATAATTACATTTGGTTATCATCTTTGCTATTGAGGTTTTATCCCTACCTAAAGCCTAAAGGAATATTGTAGTGACAAAATCCTAAAGGAATGCATAAATATGTTAGGCATAATTACACATATGTTTGAAATCATAACCAAATTGATGAAATCGTAAACCAAGATAATCACACAAGGTTTGAGGAATTTATTCTAAAACTAAATAGTTATAGAAATAATATTCTAAATAAATAAACACACTTTTGATGGTCCTAAAGTATGCTTTGGTCTAATGGAGGTTTAAATTCATCATATATGTAAATATATCCTTTAAGGTTTCGCATCACATTCTTAATAATTATAAACATAGGTGACACTAGAATGGACCACATAATCTTTACACCATAAATTTTTCATGTTCATTGGTGTTATGAGATGTCATACTATTACAATGGGATTTGAACCCATGTCATGCACTTATATGTCATGAATGTCCCATCATCATTATGCTAAAATTTGTTATGACTATAAGCCTTTAGCTTTGAGACAAATATTATGCCCACAATTATTGAACATGTTATTGGAATTTCAATCCACACTCCAAGAAGTATGGAACCTATTAAGGTCTGGTAGCTTAATGGTAGAGCACTACAACATACTGAGTAGAGATCCTAGGTTCAAGTCTAATTTGGTGTATGTTCTTAAACACATGCTTACTTGTTGAATAGTTTATATTTTAAGCTAAGTTTTTTCATACATTTTTACATGGTTTTCCTCTAGAAATTATTTCTTTTAATTTTAATATACTATACAACCATGAAGTCTCCAAAAGGATTTTGAAACTATTTATCATTAAGGCACAACATTTTGGTAGGTAAGACAATATTGAAATTATTTAAATGATACAATTAGGTATTTTTGATATCAGATGCCCTTGACCATTGTAATTATGTATAGAATAAGTTGTGGTGTAGGGATTGTTAATAAATATGATCCTAATTGGATATTGTATTTTTGGTGGACAAAATGCATTTTTTAGATGTCATGTTCCTTTATTAGATTTGAATTCTTTTTGTTTAAGTTGAATACAAGGAGGGATATACTCAAATTTGGAGAACACAGGGGGACATTACAATGATAGGAATTGACAATTGTGTTGGGTAAATTACATATGTTAGTGAGGATTAATTTTTAACAAGTTGGTCATTCTGTGCTTGTCATGAGATCAAATTTCATTTTATTGAAGCATGTTATTTTTCATTCATTTTTTACAAAATAAGTACATAATTTACAATGTTAGTTAGGACTGTATTTTATCCCCACACACTACACGCATACCCCTTAGATGATTCATGTTTCCTTTTTCATTTAGAAATTTTCATAAATAAGACGTGACACATTTGTTGCTAATGAAGTAAGGAAAACAACCTAGAAATATAGAAAAGGCATCTCATTTTGGCTTTGGGCTCCCAATTCCCACCATTTCTTATGATATAATCCTAGTAAATGTTAAATGATGAAGATTGTTATTTTTATGTTCTATTGTAATAGATGTAGTATTTTTCTCTAGAATTTGGAATATTGATATTGTGCCTTGTAGCTGGTGCCCAATGTGATTGAGAAGAGGATTATGCTTGAGCAAGGAATACTAGTAGAAATGTAAATAAAAATTTAAAAATTAAAAAAGTTTTGATGCATTTATGGTGAATTTTGTGGCATTTATTTTTCCTTTATAGGGATCTACAAATAATTTTATTTTTTTCATGGATAGTTCTATTAAATTATGATAGAAATACACAAATTGTTTAGCATAAAAAATATCTACATATGTATAAATTTTAATCATGAAGTCTAAAAGATCTTAGCCTGAAGGATATGCAAAATGATCATGTGAATATTCAAAGTGGTTTAGAGGCAGGTCATCCTGGTAATGTTAGCAAAGTTTTCTTTGGGTCCAAATGATGTGTAGCTACATGTGTTGTGGGTAAAATATTTGGCATGACAAATATGTCTCTTTTGTAATAGTGAAGTAGACAAATTCCATTTTATATTCTAAGGGGAGGTTCCCTTTATTCAAAATAGGAACTTAAATAAACTTATTATAATATTTATAGGTAGAATTTGATATTGAGTTTTATTATTTTCTACCTTTAAAAGAAAAATGAAAAATAAGGAAGATGAAGGATCACACATGAATAAGAAAACATAGATATTGTACCCTACATGACAATAAATAATTAAAAAGGAGTTTGACATTTGATAATAAACCAAGTATTACTTGAAAATTGGGTGATGCACATTAAATTTAAGAGTAACGTACATCTACAAAGATAAACCACAAGACACAAACTTCTTGAATTTCCTTGGTAACCTTATTGGAAAAATGAACACAGAGTTTCTTTTTCCTTCCTTTTAAGCAAAATTACAATGAACATCAATCAGTCCTTGTACAATAGCCATTTATCCAATGTATAAGTTTAGAAGCGAATGGATTAACCCTTCACATTCTCATTTTTGTCCTATTCTAATTTTATATTTTACAAAATAAAAACTATAATGTTAGAATATTACAAAAATGGGATGAAAACAAGTCAGATTAATAGAAGGATACTCCCTAAGGAGCCTTCCTTGAGGAAGGATCTGTACTTGATGGAGTTGGTTGCTAAGAGACCATCTGATTTGTAACTTTTCCTTTACCTTGAGACACTTTGAATGTTTTGAATCTTTTCGATACTTCAGTAATAGAATCTCCTTTAGGAACCATAATTTTCTTATAGCATACCAACTATCAATCTAAAATCATTGTTATCATCATTTTGGGGATCTCTACAACATCTATGAACTGGGAATTCATCTCCACTAGTGAAGTATGAATGTCAATGCACATATTCATTAATGAAACATTGAAAACACCACCTTCAAATAACTCCACTTTGATTAGTTTTTTGAATCATTCCTCTATCTCAGTTAGTATATGTCATTCAAAACCATCTTCTTTGATCAAATCATAATGTAGGCTTCTTACATTTGAGCAAGCTTCAAACATCTTCTCTATTCCAATTTTTTATTGCTTCTTCAAATCTTCCATTGCTTTATTTAGCACTTCCATTTTGTTCAAAATGCTCTCAAACTAATCATATGAGAGATAATTCTCTCTTTTATTAAATTTTATATTGATTTATTCAACACTTCCATCTCATGCAAAATGCTCTCGAGCTGATCATACGAGAAATCAATCTCTCTTTTATCAAAGATTCCCCCTTTGATAGGTAGGTCAACATTTGTAGTTGACATCTCATCTATATCCCCTCTTACATTTTCCCACATGGTAACTTCATTTTGATGACATTTTATTTCTTGGTCAATTTTATTATGCTATAACTTAATTTTATCACATAATTTTACCATCTCTTTAATATATTTCAATCCATCCAAAAGAAAGTATTCTACCCAAGCCTCAAGACCTTCCCATAGTTATTGTATTTTCTCATGGTTGACACCACCACTTAAATGATTCCAAGCACTTGAGTTGGAACATATACTTATGAATTTATTAAAGGCTACACTAGACCCAAAAGGTAATTCACAAATCCCTTGAGCTGTTGGATTTGATCTTTCAATTGCTCAAGTCAGCTCATCTTATTTAAACCTCATGATCATTCTTTCAGTAGTTTCTTAGAGATTTTATACATCATTCTCACAATTATCTATACCCAAGGGTATTCTTTCTAGGGTATAATCTAACATGGTCATCTCTTCCTCATTATTTTCAACATCTGGATCAATAATTTCTATAAACTAGGCTTTAGAAGAATTAGAACCACCCTGGAAGTAGTTTTGGCCTTTTTTATAGGAGGGTTAATTATAACATCAAATTTGAGAAATTTTATATCCATCATTTAATTCTTTCTTCTGAGTGAAGGTTACATCCACTAAAAAGAGGCATCACTAAAACTAACCACCTGTGCTCTTGAATCAATCGTAGTGGATGGTGGTATAACCTATCTTGGTAGTTTAGAATGTGGTAGAAGCAGGATCATAAGAGAAACTAAAAGAAGAGGTGATTTTGGCACCTATAGTATATAACTTGAGATAATTATTTTAATTAATTATTGGTCCAATTCCTAACTGGAAGTAATATATTATTGTGTGGTGTTTTCAATCAACAAAGAAGTATCACCTCCTAGAGAATAAGATGATTGTAGCTGCATTGATTTTTTAGCTTGCAACTATTTCACTATAAAAGAAAATTTATCATATGTCTTACTTGGATGTTTGGTTTATTTGGATCCTCTCCACATCCATCATCTCTTACAACAACTATTGGGTGGGATATGGTACCAAAACTGCCAGTGCCAAGTGCTGAGGTGGAATTTTGCTTTGGCAGGATTATGGTTTTAGATTTTCATGAGTTGTTGGTTCCTATGAAATTTTCAAGCTTCCCATTAAACCAGTTATTGATCTCTCCACTGCTACCCTAGTTTGAAGTTTTAGGTCAATCAACTTTGGTGTAGATAAATATATGACTAGCAAAGCTGAGGCTATGATTATTACAGTATAAGTTGGGTTAAGTAATTCACTTCTATCATCTACCATTCCTTCATGCACCTAACTGGTAGTGAAGGCTTTGATTTGATCCAAACTCAATTAGTCATAGTCATGCCTCTATACCTCATACTCATTTTTATAATTAACCTAGTAATCCTTTGGATGTGGTTTATGTGTATACGAGTGACCTGTCTTGAGATGAGCTTTCACAAACCCTTTATTGTCAAAAGAAGATCAACTCATGTGAGAGTATAATGTGAATTGGGAAATTAAATTTTTAGTATTATGAGCATCTATAGAATTTTTACAAGAGTAATGATCTAAGGTGATTTAGAAAACTACATCCACCAAATGTTTTGTCATGCATCTTTTATGCACTTTTGCTAGTTTCCTGCACATTCTAATCAACAACATTTTATCACTTATGGGTCTTGGGAGCCTCAAAGTATAACATTCAAATATTCCTACTCTAATATAAGAGAATTTTTAAAATTTAATGAATTAGCTTCTATATTAGGATACGAAATTAGATTCTTTATTAGAGAGCCTAACTCCCCAATCAGGAGGGAATTATGCATAAAATGCACATCCTCCACCAATTTCTTACCACCTCATATAGAGGTACCACATAATTCAAATGACATCATTAGAACCTACCATAATTTAGTACCATGTAGGCCACTTATCACATTTTTACTGAATGAGATAGTGGATGATGACTTAGATTTACATTATATGTTCATTCCAACTCACATGTATCACCAACCTTTTCAAAGTTTCATGTTCAATAACGGTTGAAGTGTGAATATGTGTACAATCACACTTATTTATCATAGATATGGGATACATAGATTAAGATTTATTTCATACCACCATGGTCATTAAAGGATCTAATGGTCACATTTAGAACATTGTTGGTGAGATTACATTACTATTACAAGTTAGCAACACACACATGACCACTAGAGTCATAGTAGTACCTAGTACAAGGGTCTTTGATATGTTATTAAGGAACCCTTGGATTCAATAAAAATTCCCTAATTCCCTCTACAATTCACAAGTATCTAAAGTATATCTATGCTAAGGAGGTCATCATGGTTCAGGGTATCCCATATGAGTACCCCCTAGCACAAACATATTTGGTTACTAAACATAATATTTTAGTTGAACCACCTAAAAAGGTGCAACCTACTCAGAGATTTACAAAATAGTTATTTACCCTTTCACGATTGCTTATCCTTGAAAGGCCACTTCAATAGATATTTATCACATATTCTAGAGAGCCTCTCTCTAATCCTTCATGTCCCAGATTAATCTTGTAGAGAAATAAGGGTACCTTTCATAAGGAACCAACTATGATTCATTAGTTTTATGATGGGTTCCAAAAATCCCTAGAGTTCCTTATGCTTAACAATAGACACATTATGTTATAGATCATTAGTATGACAATGACAGTTATGGTATAAAGGGTAATTAACATTCATATTCTCCATTCAGTTATTTATAATCCTAGTCACATAGTCCTTTCCATTCACAAAACGTGACCATTCCTCTTATAGACACAAGACATATTGATTATGAGTCCCTTGTAGGACTCATTGGTTAGTATCTTTCTTTCCATCTTATCTTTTTCATCTTTTATATACATGCAAAAATACAAAAAAAATAGATATTTTAAAATAATTTAAAATCAGGCCCTATGCATGCTTATGTTTAATTCATTTACATCAGTCAATTTGGGCATAGTCATTAAATACTTATTTCTACCTAGTTTTATATAATATATGCTTCACCAGTGTTCATGAGTGAGAGAAGAACATATAGGTTATCATCCTTAGACTCTGACATAGGTTACTACACTATCACAGACATAAAAAACACATTTAGACAATAACACCCTATTTAGACAGGTGTGCACCCCACTATTATCCACTTACCCTGTTATTATCTTATTGAACACATTCTTTCATTCTTACATCATATACATACATTATCAAGCTCATTGGGGGCATATTGTACACAAGTTTTATTCTTCTTTGGCTATCCATAATTGCTCATAGCTCAATTATTTACATAGCATTACATCTATCGATATTGTTCACTTACTAACACACTGATATCTTACTGGTTACCTAAGTTAATAAATCTACTAGTGTTATAAATTTTTCATGTTGATCAATTACATATGTCATTTATGTTTTTCATGTTTGTTTTCATGTTTCATGTCTTATGTGTATTATTTTCTTGGTTCTAAGACATGTTAACATGTTAGTGTGTATTGCTTTAAGCCTTCATTCATTCTATGTTTTTATACATGTGAGGACATTTGAACATGTCCTTGTGTGTGTTTGTATGCATGTGAGGACATTTGAACATGTCCGTATGTTTCTATGTGTTTGAGTGACATTTGAATTATCCCTTGTATGTGGCCCCTTAACTTGATCTTGCATACTTTACGTTATTTTTTTGTACTCTTTGTTTGTGTGTGTAATGGTCATGACGCTTGCTTGTTTGTTGAGATTTTGATGCCATGATGGATATAATACATCCTCCTAGTTTTTGATGCCATGATGTATATCATGCATTCCTTCCCAAGTAGTTATATTCAGCTTTTAGTACTCAATTTAGATCACTTATCTACATGCCTAATTGTTAACATTTATCTAGACATTCTCACTATGTATGCTTATTTATAAATGAATCTCTCACTACTACTTTTCTAAATATATATATGATGATGTCATGTTCCTCCATGTTATCATTACTACTAATGTTCACTTATTTTGCATAACATTTGCACATAACTTTTTTTGAGTTAATTTCTTATGCAGGATCTACAACTCACCTCAAAAGAGGGGGCATACATATGGGTTCATTTTAGAGATCAGGGCCTTATGGTATAATGCATAGACAAAACTTTACAGGCTTTGCATAGTGAATAAAAGAACACACCCATAAAGGAATAAGAAATCCATTTTAGATAGGAGCCCTCCATATGGATAAGAGTGCCCCTCACTATTGTCCAAACATGGCACTATTATCCCAGACCATAAAAACCAACTATTTTTAGAATCTATCAAAGTCAAGTAGTTTCAAAAAATTTGTAATAGGTTCATAGTTTCAATTTTTAAAATATACTCAGATTTGATCAGTGTGGGGGCATCTTGTGTGGCATGTGTTCCAGGTTAACACACAGGTTTTGGGCAGAAAAGCCTCTTGATAATATAATTAACCTGGCACTCATACCACACACCATAAACCCTTATGCTATCAATGATAATTTTAAGCTCATTAAAATAAAACATTCACACCATATTTCCTTCACAAGAAAACCCCACAACATATATCCATATAGAATTAAACACACTTAATATCTCATGCATAATTTATTTATTCTTGTTAGAAATAGGATTTCAAACCTCCATTTTGCACTGCATTTCATTACATTTATGAAATAAAAAATAGAATCAACCCCATATTAATCCCATGTAAATTTATACATATAATTATCATGGTATTTTCTTGACAAGAAAAATTTGCATATAAAAGGCAACACAAAATCAACCAAACTAAAAGGCTTGTTGAATAATTTTTAGTTGTTCATAGTAGCCAACTAATTAATTTGTTTTTTCTATGACATTATGTTATACTCATGTAAGCAAAACCAAAATCAATGGCATTATTAGACTTATTATACTAGAGGATAAAAAACATCAAATGATGTCATACAAATTCATATAATGGTGAGGAAATAAATTTACTTACAATAGTCTTGAGCATGGGAAGTCCAAAGTGTATGCATTTTAAAATGGACTACTGAATTTTAGAAAGACGATCTCCCTCTTCCAATTGAATAAGAGAAGGGGTTGGATACAAAGAGATTTTAAACTCCATGACTATGTCTTTAGGCCTTCAGCCTACCCCAGTCTTTGGCTTTACAAATATCTTTAAAAAGTGAAGGAATTCAGTTACAAAGGGAAAAAAATTTATAAAATAAGTTGAATATTCATCTGCTACAAGTGATTTTACATGTATTCATATATTGTCAATTATTTAATGAAAATATAAATGGCTAGGTATCGAGTGTTAGAATAAATATAAAATAAAGACACATATTAATTCATTTGCAAAAAAATTAGCCCTCTCGTATGGCACAACTTGATTGGCATGCTATCAAGTGTCTTTAGCAGTGGCAGTGGTAATGGTAAGATTAATAACATTTAAGACATTCCTAATTTTGTCATAAGTGTTATCTATCTTTCACATACACCTATGCCTATGGGATAAATATTTTCCTACTAGCCAACACTCTGTCCTTTTGATTTAGCTAATGTTTTATTTTGGGTTGAGAAAGATCCTAGATAGAAATTTTAATGTGTTACCTAGCCACAAAATAACATGTCAATCATGCATTCTAGATTAACATATGATGTTACCTCCCATTAAGTAATTATTAAAACTTAAATTGTCCCCAACACTAGTGTTTTAAATGGTGAATTATTTTCCTTTCAATACAGGTTATGTGTTTTGATTTCTCTCATTTTATATATATGATTTATTAGTTAATATAATTGATCTTTATCGTATTGGTACTTTATTTATGTGAATAGTTTATGGATGTGGACTTGTCACATCAATCATAAGAGAATTGGTATGAATAACAAGGCTATCATACCAATATGTTTATTGTTAATATCGATTAAAACCTAATATTCAAGTTGCACAGCATAATCAACACTCATAAACACCCTAGTCTACTTTTTTGGTATAACAACTCTATCAAGAATTAATTGTTGTTGGTTATAATTTACTATTGAGTTCTAAGTTTTGTATTATTGTTATATTCTTATTTGATGTTACAAACATATTATGGAATCTGAACTTGTGTTACTATGTTACAATCTCATTTACTTTGACACCAACTTTGTGTTATTACTTCACTCAAAAAAATTTATTATTGTTATTATCTTCCTTGACGTTACAAACATATTATGAACTTTGACCTTAAGTTATCAAATTACAATATTTTTTACTTTGACATTGACTTTGATTTAATACCTCACTTAAAGACAATTACAACTTGACTCAACCTACGCACCTATTCACCAGAACTTGAGTTTATTATCTAACCTCAATAATATTTTTTAAAATATCCTCATTTAGATCAAAACATTAAAAGACCCTTATGGTTCAAGACTTTAATATTATCCAAAAAAATTGTATGATGAAAAATCCTCACTTGTTTCAAAATTAGAAGTCATATCCAATCCAAAAAGACCCCCCACGACTTATCGTTAAAAAGTAACCAATTCTAAAAAGAAACAACTACTAAAAATATAATGACCTATATTTTTTTAAAAACTAGTACACTGTCCTTCCACTACTTATAGCTGACACATTTAACTTGTCGGAAAAAAATTCTCACTCTACCATGCAATGTAATGCAAATTAAGTTTAATCGTACACAATTTTGATAAAATAAAAAACACCCAAAATACAGTTTGGGAAAAGAAAAAAATTGGTTTTTAATCTCTTCAAAGCTTTTTAAAAAAACTAAATAGACCAAATTTCTTTCTTAAAAAAAACACATTATACCACTTTGTACAAATGATCAAAATGATCCAAAAAAATACCTCTGACTCTTCTTGTCAATTAAACAAAATAAAATAATGTTGATTGATTGCCTTTACAAATTTATCATGCAAATTCAAATGTGTTGCTCATCTACATAAGACTATTTAGTCGCATCACTAATCTACACACCATTTATTTATAAATAATTTAGTAAACAATATTATATAATAAAAAATATAATATAATATGTATATATATAGTATTTATATAATATATTTTAATTGTAAAAAATATTATATAGTCTATAATTTTATATATATATATATAACATGTTATAAAAATATTATATTAGTAGTACAATATAAATTATAATATTGATTTTCTTGGATATTTTTAGTATTATCTATATAATATTAATTAATAGTTACAAACATATAATATAATTTTTGTTACTATAGTATAATATTATATTAGTGGTTATGATTTTGAAACCATGTCAAGGCATATGCGATGAAACATACAATTAGATTTAAAGTTTATCACAATCAAGATTTTTCTATTAATTACATTCAAAGATAAAAGTAAAAACAACTTATTCAAAAGTGTAGACAAGGCGATCAAATGTAGTCTCAACTTAAACAAAGTCATGAACTATATTAAAACCATAAAATATGACACCTCTCATTTATCAATTACATATTCTCAAACCTTTTACATATCTTATAACAATGACAAGTACTTGTGTTACAAGATGACCCTTGTCTAATTTGGACATATCACAAAAAAAACATATATGTATAATAATGACATATTTATAGTTTTCATGATACCTAGAAAAAGGAAAAATACACGTGTATTAAATGAATTATCTAAATACTTAAGCCCAAAATCAATTTATTTCCTTGCCATGTAACTTCTTAGACTTGAACTAAACAAAACAATGCCAATTAATATGATGTTGTGAATGGAAGAGAATGAAGTAGGAAATGAATGCAACACAACGTAGAAAACATTGATAGTGAAGCTATGAAAGATGTAACAAAATAACACCTTCAATTTTTTGAGACCACAATGCCTATGAGCATCCTTGGTATTCATTAAAGGTGACATTATTATGTTGAATGGGAATGTGATTTAGCCACGGTATAAAGACTAACTTTGATGGTCAACACTACTCATCATGTAAAATTTAATGATAATTATCTATTCAATATTTCCCCTCATATGTTAATATAATTCATAGTAAAAAAAAGTATATATATATGATCCTTTATGGTTTTTGATGGTTTGTATCATTTTTTCTACCTTTCATATAATAAAGTAAAAAACATTAATTATATTTTATGACAAAATAACATAAATACAATCATAGGGCCATCCATTTTAGTATGTGCCTCTATGTATGTAGTTGAGACATGATGATGGTAGAGGAATTGTTATAAAATAGGTCTAATACATATATGTGTCCGTAATTTATAAATAAAATTTTATTTTATTGATTATTATAGTTTATATGATAAACCTTTCTCTAAAATTGATTTCCCAAATCACTTTCATCATTTCGCTCTATATCCTCTTTATTTGACAATATCTTGTGTTCATATTACCAAAATATTGAAGTAACCAATTTTTCTCTAAAAGAATAATGAAATTAGAATACATTTATAACTTTTGTGATTTAAAAATAATTAATATAAATTTAATATTTAAAAAATATAAAACTTTCACCCAACCAAAAAATGTCTATCTAATATCATTCATTCTACTTTTTTAAGCATTGCAACTACGTACCAAAACTATACATTATGTTGGTCATTTCAGTGATAATGATTATAAACAATATATTGAATAAGTTATTTATGTCATTATTATTCAAAACACTCACTCTACTACCATGAGAGGGTAAAACAAATTTAAAATTAAATCTTTAGCTCGTTATACTACTAATCATCCTCTGTAATGACTCCAAGGATCTCTAACCTCAGCTTTGGGTTGTAGTTTTAACTTTCAAGATCTACCTTCAGAGCAAGCAGATTTTGAAGATTTGTGGAAGAATTGACCCAAAACCATATCTAAATATGTGTATTAAGTGAATAGAGCTAATGATGAAGGTGTGGTTGGTCTAAAAAGGTGATTTCTCTGCCCCTCCAAACCTAAACTGATAGTTATTATCTGTTAAGAGGATTTTATCCTTCATGAGCAATCTCCTTTATATTCAACTAGACCTCATCTTAAGAGAGAGAATCACTATGAAGTCAGACTTGTTTTTTCTAAATCCTATGCTACAACTATTGAGAGTCCTTGTGCGGATGATTCTTCAATTGTTTTTCATGTTGTTCCTTCTACCTACGACCCTATTCCAACTGCTCCTCATCCAAAGGAGTCTATGACTATGTGTAGTGATTTTGACCCATCCCATGTAGTATCATTATTGGAATTATAGATAATTATATGGGGGTGAATAATTTTCCTTAAAAAAATCCTTTAATTTCACTTAAAAACCATGAAAAATTCATATACATACATTAACCAATGCATACACAAGCATCTATGAAAGCAAACAACATAAGAACACAGGATATGTGTCGGAAACCCTGTTGGATGATAAAACCCACTAATACATAGATTGTACTATAATATTATAAGTAATTAATCAAATTTTTAGTGAGGCACCAACCCCAAAATGAGTGCCAACCCCTTATTATTCAAGCACCAACTCAACTAGTCATTTAGCAAGTACCAACTTGCAAGGAGGCACTAACCCCCTAGGTAACTTAGTACCAACTCATCTACCTTGAATATTTGATCACCCTTAGACACTTTTTTCTTGCTCAACTAAATATGGCCTCATTATTTTTCTCTTTTCACTCTTCTATCTCTCTCAAACAGCTTATTAGGCCTTCTCACTCAACTAGCCCTTTTCTTAGCAAAATTAGATTTATGACCTTGTTCATCACCCATCTTAGTCAGATAAGAACCTCTCCATGCTTTTATCACCCTTGGAATATATAAAAAAACACATTTCACAAGTGAAACAAATATTACATAGTTTTTTCATTACCCTTAAGGCCCAAACCCATTATTAGGCCTAATAAAGATCGAATACAATTAAGCCTTCTCAAAGCACATGTTTCACATAGAAGAATGTACATATGAAGAAAAAGATCCTTAAAATTAAATGAAATAATTGGTATTAATTAATGAATAAAATATTTTATAATCCAAAGGAGCTATGGTCTATGGTCAAATGAATGAACCACTAGGAGCTCATATGAGAGTTAGTTTAATTGCTCTAACCATGGATGAATATTTTTGAGATGTCAATAAGTGGTGAGGGATGGCCTTTAGGAACTCCCTTAAGGAGGAAATCTCTATAAAAAATCTATATCTATCTATATGGGGCATCAAATATGAATCTATAGGTGATATATCAAGGGACTCAACTGACCCCCCACTATTGGTATAGGGGTATAGGGAGGTTGAGGACCCCTATATATCCCTATATAAATAGAGGGAGAGGGGGGAAACAACCCATATATATATATATATATATATATATATGGCACCTTGAGCCTCCAAAAATTACTCAATTATACCCCTGATAAGCTCACCTTAGGTCCCCAACACCATTTTGATCATTTCACACCTTGAACCACACAATTAGGTCTAGTTGCAATTAGGCCTTATCACTGTCAAAAAGTTTATCTTAAAAATATGATGCATACACTCAAATTTTCCACATGAAATTACATTTATATAATCCTTAGGACCTCAATTTCAACACCATGTTCATTATAATTCAGCAAACAAGGCAAAATACCTCAAACTGATCAACTTCATAAGCTCACTCAAAACTGCACATAGGCCTTAAGAACCTAGTCAAAAGCTTTTGACTTTTCACACCTTCATAGGAGTTTCTCATGAATAAAAAAGTGTTAAAATTAACTTATGATACCTATATAACAACTTCATGTGCATTTTAGTCTTCAAATCTATGCAAAAAGACTCAAGAACATCATTCTCATTCATCCACATAAAACTACCTATACCTCCAAAACATAGTCATGAAGATCAAGATTTAGAACACCTATATGAACAATTTTATAAACTCAAAATGGGTTTTAGTTATCCTTTATAATCCTTATAACATCTTATAATATATATATTATAAGGTTTAATATCAATATTGGTCTTACATACCAATCTCATTTTTTCACCCTACACAAACATCACTGTGTTAGACATGTCACATTGGGAACAACTTTATGCTTGTCTATGAGTGTCACAAAATATTATATTTAAGTGGTAAATGTGATATATTTCTTTAAAAATTACCCATACATTTGTATCCATCCTTAATCCACTGTAACCCATCCCTAATCTCATTCTCACGTCTGCCTGGTTTTCTCATTGGCTTGCTCATTAGGCCCTATTAGCAATAGGCCAACTTCCATGACCAGTTTAGCACATTTCAGGTTTGAAACCTACTTATAAAATTTCATGGGCACAAACTACAAGTCTTATAATCATCCTCTAACTATTTTCATGTTTTAACCTGGTCAACCCTACCTATTACATCAAAAATCCAAGAAACAAGGGGTTTCCTATAACTTCCACTCAATCTTATGACAAACCAAAACCACATGGAGAACCTTGGAAGAGTCCTATAATTTTTATAAACATAAAACTAGGTCAACAAAAACATTATGATCCATAACCAATAAGATATTTCATATTGGGTCATAATGAGGGTTTTAGGAGGGTTTTGATTGTCTTTCATTCCTATGAATCATTCATAAAGGATTGCCCCCCAAATCCAAAACCAATGCTAGGAAATTCAATATATGAACCTTACCTAACTTCCATGAACTTATTAGTATCTCATGCAAAGGTTTCATACCCACGAGTATAAGAAAATCCTTCTCATATCTACAACACCCCATTATGTGCACATAGATAACCTCAACACCAATTTTCATGCCTTTTCCTTTAGGATATGACCTAAAATTTGGTCAAAACACTTAACACAACCTCTCATACCTTTTAAATTTTTATTATTATCTTTGGCACCTTGGGAACTGAACTTGACCCCTTATTAGATCACACTAAGTCTCTTTGCACACTAGGTCCTGAATTGCCAGTCATACTTAGACCTTGAACACATGTTGAAACCACTTGTACTCTTATCAAAACCTCATCCTTATGTGATAAAACCTCATACCATGCTCACACACTACCAACATTCTTTACACAAGTTTCATACTGCTCATCTCATCATACAACTAGGCCTATGCCTTCTTACTAGGTCTCTCAATGCAAAGATTAAGCATCAAAACTAACCTTGGAATTATTATTAAAGATTATTTGCCTCTTTCACATATTTACACAACTTTATACACTTTTTCATGCCTGTACTAACACAATTTCACCAATATTCACTATTTTATATGCATACACCTTCTCACAAGACTAGACTAGGCTTCTCAAAATAGCTAATACTAAACATTAACTTACCTTGCATCATTATCTTGACTTTGACATGCCATCAACCTTAGAATAATTTCCAAGTTGCCTTAAAATTATCTCTCAACAAAGAAACAAAATTTTGCCTTCAAATTTTCTCTTGTCATATCATAAGACTTCTACACCACTCCACCAAGCATGGCCTCAACTCTTGACCTTGACACTGACTTTGAATTTGACATCAATGACAACATCAATGCCTCAATACCAAAAATAGAAACATACCTCAATAATCTCAACCTTTGTCATTGATGGCAAACATTTACACAAAGTTGATCATTCCCAGCTCTCCAAGTTGGATCTTCTTCAAACTGACCTTTCTTCTAAACTAGAACTTTTTCCCCCTTTGACATTAATGACATAAGGTCATCTTCTTGACAAATATTTAATCCTTGGACCTATAAAAATAAACCTTTTCTTTCTAAATAAGCTTAACACATATTAGGCTTACATACGTATTCTTGAAGCATGATTGGCTTCCCTTACCTCCATGAGATTTCCATACATAATCAAGATTGTCACTTGGTTTGATCAAGTCATCATATAAAACTTTTTGTGACCTATCTCTTATGATCACACCTCCAGTAGACTCTTGATTGAAACTTAGATCTGAATGTCAATAAAGAACATAAAAACTCCTTCTAAGACCAAGCATCCTTCATGCTTCTGCTCACTAGCTAAGTGCCTCCATGAAGCCTAATGGAGTCACCTCTACTCTCTTGAGTACTAAAATAACATAAACTAAGGATATTCCCAAATCCCCATGTACCTACTTGACTGTACTTCCTTCATGATCCTCTTAGGCTTGAATATCCCTTTTGGCTTGAACTCTTCCATCTTTGTTTTAATAACATTCTAACTTGGTATATTGATCTAGACTCCTTTATCCACAATCTGAGCTAGTAGAGAGAATTCATGGCACTCCTTCACATTTGGACTATGCTTCACCATAGAAAATAGCCCTCTTAGATTTGTAGACTAGTCATCAACCCTAGTTACCTTATGTTTCCACTCACTATCTTGTCTTCTTGGTTGCATTCTAGGAGTCTCAACTTTCTTGTTTTGATTTGAGAATCCATGATTACATTATTTTACAATACAACCAACCTTTTGACAATTGAAACATGTTATTACTCTTGATGGAAACACACCATAATCGATACCTCTTGATTGATGACTCTCCTCATAGTTTCATGCATATTCATTCTTAGAGGGCCTTCTTCAATGCCTTGTTCTATGACTAAATTAGTTACGTTGTAATGAAATTACTTCAACAATAAAGTAGAATAGAAAAAATAGATCCATATATGACTAAAATATATCAAAATATATGATAATAGACAAGCCACTTTAAGGGGGAAACCTCCACAAGCTTCAGTAAGAGCAGAATTCATAACATGATGTTAAACAATTACCCACTACCTCCTATATATAGTCTATCTGGGCCATGGTTACTCCATAGGCCGACCTACTAACCAAATGAATGCATAGAGAAATGTGATATATCATCAAATAGGGATAATTAAGCCACAATTCATCTATTCCTATCCTCATACATGCGATAGGTTAGGGGCGTAGCATGCCCTTCCCCTTCAAACCAATGTTGTCCTCAACATTGAACAACTCTAGATGTTGTTGCAAAAAATCTTTACCTTCCCAAGTTGCATCTTTACTACTCAGGTTCTTCCACTTGATTAGATATTCCCTAATCTTTCTAGTTCTCAACCTCTTAGTACATGTTTGAAGGATCTTCTCTGGTTCCAAATGACTCATCCTTCTTCATCTAGTATTGGGAGTTTTGTCTGGGTTGAAATTGTCTGTCCAATGACCTTCTTCAAATAGGAAACATGAAATACTGGGTGTATGTGAGATGAATGAGGCAACTCGAGTTTATAAGCCACACTTCTAATTTTCTACATAACCTAATAAGGGCCATAATACTTAGGAGCAAGTTTGTTGTCCTTTTTCTATTACTTCAAGGACATCTACTTGTAAGGTTGCAAACGTACAAATACCTAGTCACCCACCTCAAAATTTTGCTCACTACAGTGTTGATCTACTTGTTGATTCATCATGTTTTGTGCTAAGGCCAAATCCTCTCTCAAACTAGCCAAAACCTCTTATTGATGTTGAATGTGCTCCTTCACATCTTTAACCTTGGTTTGCACCTTTGATGAAGAAGTGATGGAAGGTGGATGGTAACCATATAGTGCTAGAAATGGAGACATTTTAGAAGAGGTATGGAAATATGTGTTATACCACCATTCTGCAAGTGGTAGCCATTTAACCCAATGTTCATGTTTATCTAATACAAAACAATGGAGATATCCCTCTAAACATTTGTTAACAACTTTTTTTTTCCATTAGATTGGGGGTGGTAAGATGAGCTATGAGCTAGCTGAGTACCCAAATAGGAAAATAGTATAGTCTAAAAATTACTAGTGAAAATAGGATCATGATCACTTACAATTATTTTTGGGGTTCCATGTAATTTTAGAACTGCTTCCAAAAAAAAAACTGGTACTATACTTGCTGAAAATGGGTGTGAGAGAGCACAAAAATGGGCATATTTTGTAAGCCTATCCACAATGACCAAGATAACATTCTTACCTTCAGAACAAGGTAACCCTGTGATGAAATCCATGGAAACCTCCTCCCACCTTTGACTAGGAATTGCTAACGGTTGTAACAGACCTGGGGTCTTAACTGTCTCACCTTTATTCTATTGTCATATCAAGCATTCTTCTAAAAAAAATTATACATCTCCCTTGAGTCCTTCCCAAACTAATTCTTTCTTAATTATGTGATATATTTTCAAGAACCCTGAGTGTCCCCCAATTGGAGATGCATGCAACTCTGCAAGAATCTTATGCTTAAGCTCTGAATTTTTTCACAAGTATAACCTACCCTTATACCATAAGACATTACCTTTCCATTCAAATTTTAGAAGCTAAAGTACCTTACTGGAGATTTTGAATCAGAACTTGTGTATCCTTGTCTTACTCCCATTCTAACCTGGCTTCATCCACCCAATCTAATTGCAATATGGACATTGCACAAAGTAATGCTTCTATGGATGTATCTCATTTGGATAGTGCATCTACAACTACATTATCTTTACCCTTCTTATAGATGATTTCAAAGTCATAACCCAACATTTTGGTTACCCACTTTTATTGTTCCTTAGATGATAATCTTTTCTCCAAAAAGTATTTGAGACTATCATGATCTATTTTCACCTTAAAGTGTCTACCCATCAGATAGGGTCTCCATTATTTAACTACATGAAGAATAGCCATCATTTCTTTCTCATAGACAAGTTTTTGTAGATTCTTACCTTTGAATTTATGACTCTCAAATGCAATGGGTCTTCTTTCCTATATTAGTACCACTCCCAACCCAGATCCAGAAGCATCACATTCAATAGTGAATGTCTTTGAGAAGTCAGGAGTAGCCAAAACTGGAGTGGTGCACATAGCTACTTTTAGTTTCTCAAATGCTTTGGTGGTGGCATCATTCCAATGGAAGGCATCCTTCTTTAGCAATGCAGTGAGTGGAGCCACTATGCTGCCTTAACCTTTCACAAATCTTCAGTAGTAACTTGTTAGTCCTAGGAACCCTCTGAGGTTTTTGAGTTTTTTTGGCATGAGCCATTCCATCATAGCTTTGATCTTCTGGGGATAAGCTTTGACACCTTTATGGGAAAAAATGTGACCTAGGTACTCTACTTCTTGTACTCCAAAAGCACATTTGGATGCCATCACATAAAGCTGATGCTTCTCCAAAATTATTAACACTTGTTTCACATGTTGCAGATGTGCTTCCCATGTCTGACTATAAATCAATATGTCATCAAAGAAAACCAACACAAATTTCCTTAAAAAAGGCCTAAAAATAGTGTTCATCAAGCTCTTAAAAGTAGATGGTGAATTTGGAAGACCAAAGGGCATTACCAAAAACTCATAATGGCCCTCATGCATTTTAAAAGTAGTTTTATGAACATCTT
This sequence comes from Torreya grandis, assembly GCA_037957365.1. Lineage (NCBI taxonomy): Eukaryota > Viridiplantae > Streptophyta > Pinopsida > Cupressales > Taxaceae > Torreya > Torreya grandis. Next base: position 3,643,599 of record JARHVA010000808.1, read on the forward strand.
CATCCTTGATTCTAATTTTATGGTACCCCAAACAAAGATCCAATTTTGTGAAATAATTATCACCATGCAACTCATCAAGTAAATCATCAATTATAGGAATAAGAAACTTATCTTTGATGGTGTACTTGTTGGGTTCCCTATAATCTAGGCACATCCTCCATGTGTCATCCTTCTTTCGCACCATGACCACTGGTGATGAATATGCACTTTGGGTATGCTTGATGATCCCTGCCTCTAGCATCTCATGGACCATCTTTTCAATTTCACTCTTTTGTGCATATGGATATCTATATGGTCTGATATTTGGTGTTTAACTCCCTGGAAGTAGTTGAATGGCATGATCATGTTCTCTTTTTGGTGGTAGTCCTTTTGGCATGGCCCCAAAAATAGATGGGTGGTCATCAAGAATCATCTGTAGATGAGGATGTGTAGATGATTTTGTGGGTTGAAATTTTATGGAACATAATCGTGCAATAATTCCCTTGGCCCCCTTTTTTAGTATCTTGGTCATCTGATGTGAACTAACCGATTGTGGAGATTTTGCCTGTAATCCACGTAGTTCAATTTTTCTACCTTCAGAATGAAAGTGCATGAATAGTTCTTAGAAGTTCATCTCAATGGTACCCAATTTTATGAGCCATTGGACTCCCAAAACAATGTCTGTGTTACCCATGGCAATAGCAAACATAGGAGAATGAAGATTGTACTCACCCATAGCAAGCTTAATAATATGGCATTTACCTAAACAATTAATTATGCCACCATCTGCAATCATGACTTGAAATTTTGGTGCTGGGTAGATGAAATAGTTTAATCAAGTGGCCAACTTATGGTTGATGAAGTTATGTGTGATCCCTAAATCAATCAACACTATCACCTTCTATTTCTTGAGGAAACCCACCACCTTAAGAGTTTGTGGAGTGCTAATACCTGCAAGTGCATGACAAGAGATTATAGGTTGGGAATTCTTAGGTACTTCCTCTATATCTTCCTCATTATCATTGGAGGCATCATCTTCTTCATCATCTTCATTGGATCCCTCAATGTAGAATAACTTCTTCTCATCACATCTATGTCCTTTGCTCCACTTGTTGTCACAATCGAAACATAATCTTTTTGCATGCTTCTCTTCAATTTGATGTGGGGTTAATCTAGTAGGTTGAGGAAATGTTGGTATCAATATGCTACAATCTTTGAAGTGAGTGAATGGTTGCTTCTTATTGGCTATGAATTTTTCCTCAGATCTGTGTGCCATGATGATATAATCATAAATCTTAAGTGGATTAAACATGCGTAATGTTGAATTTCATCCTTGATTCCATCCAAAAATAGGTCATTCAAGTTCTCAAAAAATTTCTCCACACATAAGGATAGGTTCTAAAAATGATGAATATAATCCCTGACAGAGCCAATCTATCACAATTTTGCTAGTTGGCTGAAGTAATTCTCTGTCACACTATTGCCATAGTGTAATTGCAGCTCCTCTATAAAAACTGACCAAGTGACATTGAGAGTCATCTTTTTCTTTTAAGCACACAACCATCAATACCAAATAAATTGATCAGGTTCAAGATACAAGGATGCCATGGTAATCTTCTATCTAATGGGGATCTGATGTAGATCAAAAAAATCTCCATTTGGTTGATCCAATTGAGTGGATCTTTTCCATCAAATTTGTGCATATCCATCTTTGGTAACAGGTTCCTCTATGGCAATGTAGTTAGATTTGAAGTAGATTGGTTGGGAGAACCACCCTAGTGGGGTTGTGTAATAGTGTTAGCTGGATGATTTGACTGATTATTTTTCAAAGCTATCATGATATCTACCAAACTATCTTGTATCGATTTCATATTAGATTGTATGCCTTGCACCTCACTTTGAATGCCTTGCACACTATAGTCAAGTTGGCTCACTTTATGATCTATGTTAGAGAACCTTGGTACAAAGGGTCTAGTATATCCCCCTTCTGACTCCATCTCTTCCTTGTTAGGATTTTTACCTAGAGTTTCAACACCCTTTCCTCGACCCTGAGTTTATGGACTTGCCATAAAAGGGCTTTACTATGTCGACCCTAATTGGCACTTTTGACCCAACTTTGACCAAGTGATTTTGGAATTATGTCATCCTCAAATCAAAACATACAAAGAACATACCCTATCCAAATTTTCTAATATTTCCAAAAATGTAAATAACTCAAAAAAATTCTTTGAATTACGCATTATAGAGTGATTTTATGAAAAGCCCTAAAATGATGATAACTTTTGTAAACTAGATCCAAATGAGATGAAATTTTAATGGAAGATTAATTTAATTATTTTTCACCTCCAGGAAAAAAATTGTAGATATATTTGCAATCATTTCTTAGATATATCCAAATTTAAAAAATTAGGGTTTCACCCACAAGATTGCCCAAATCACAGCTCTGATACCACTTGTAATGAAATTACTTCAACAATAAAGTAGAATAGCATAAATAGATCCAGATATGACTAAAATATATCAGAATATATGATAATAGACAAGCCACTTCAAGGGGGAAACCTCCACAAGCTTTAATAAGAGCATAATTCACAATATGATGATAAATAATTACCCACTACCTCCTATATATAGTCTATCTAGGCCATGGTTACTCCATAGGCTGACCTACTAACCAAATGAATGCATAGAGAAATGTGATATAGCATCAAAGAGGGATAAGTAACCCACAAGTCAGATATTTCGATCCTCATACATGTGATAGGTTAGGGGCATAGCATACATGACTAATAATAACCTTTGAAAGGGTTAGCATAAATTATAATATTAGGCTACATGATAGCATTAGCATTCATTCTTCCAGCACCCTCATTCTTTGATTGGTCATTGACCTTCTTGATTATAATAGTGTTATGCTTTGGTCTCCATTGAAACCAAGGCCTATATTATCATTAGTAATCTTTTAACTACTCATTATGTTGTCTAGATCATTGGTAATCTTTTCAAACCTCACAAAGGACTTAACCTTACTTGATGCCTAATTTAATTCAGATCTCAAGGAATCCACTTCAGTTACATATTGTTAACATTTTGGCCTCACAAGCCAAATGTAACCCCTATCATTCAAATCTTTGATGACCATTGCCTTAGATTAATTTTTAATGCCTCTTAGTGTCCTTGTTTAAGCTAAAATTACTAACACATGTCTTGAGAACTCAAATCATCATATGCACATCATGCAAGAATAAGCGAAACACGTTGATCATGCATTTAATAATTACACTTGAGGAGTCTACCAAAGCTAATGAATTACATGAGCATGATGTACTTTATCTTGATATTATCCTCTACAAATTTGGTTTCTTGATGAGATTGCTATCTCAAGATATAAACCCTTAAAGTTTGAAATGCAAAGTGAAATGTGTGTGTAGACGTCAAATTTAAGCTTCATAAAATAGTTGTTTAAATTCAAATAATCCAAGGATGAATGCACAAATGAAAAGTGTCCAAATATTAGGAGCTAAGATCAAATCTAATGATGAATGGTGATCTGACATATGTCATTGAGTCCAAAAGATCTAACAGAGTGCATTTGATCATGCACCCAAGATCAACAGTGAGCATCAAGTTAAAAGGTCAACATGAATGTGTAAGTGACAAGTGTCAAGATCTTGAGTAGCTAAATAGATATCTAATGGTACATGGTGATTGACAATTTCAGTGGGCCCAAATAGATTAATGCTACATGTTTAATTGTATAAAGGTGGATCAATGGTGAGTATTGAGTCAAAAATTCAATGAATCCCAAAAATAAATGAGAAGCTACTAAGTGTTTCAACCACATTATATTGGTAGAAGATTTAGGGCTCACGTTCATTCATACAAAGGGAGATCTATGGTGCACATGAGGTCAAGGAGTCAAATAGCTGATAGTAGGATCCTATAGAATGAATGAGGAGCTGACAGTTGGTATAATTTGAGAAGTCCAAGATCAAGATCAGTAGTTAGAATTCAAATTTGAAAGCTAATTGAAAATAAAAGTGACTTGGGTCAAACAAGAAGCAAGTTCTATAAGTTTACCCATCACCATTAAATCTTGACCAAATACCATCTATCAATGGAGAACTATGATTAAATTTTGAGGTAGGGGTAGATGTGTGATCTTGAAGAAATGTCTTAATAGTCGACATGGTCATTTCCTCAACATATAGGTACTTATCACCACTTAAAGCAGATAGTCATAACTTTTTCAGGTCCATACATATGAAGACTTTATCTTTATAGTAGAGGCAAGTAGAGGATTGACATTGAAACGTATGTCTTAGAGTTTAAATAGAGTTTCCACGCTATTCATTTTCTCATCACATGGAAATTTTCATGCACTTTCTGTCAGTATGTACTAGATCATGTAAGGAGAGGCTAAAGTGGAGTTAACTAGTCATCAAGCACCAAATCATTCTCAGTTGATTGTGTAACTACTCTCATGCATATACCTTTGTTTCATGTATTAAAAGGTATTCAAACACTTCAAACTTAGCTTCAAGCTTGAATTGACAATAGAAGATGGGTGTAGTTTTTCATGCAAGGGTTTGCCAACTCAATAAGGGCTCATAACCTTCCTTCCTACACCAAAATTAAATATCATGCATGAGTTTGAAGACTTTGAAGATATTTTAATACTTGATTTAATATTGTAAAAGGATTTTAGTTGAGTTAATAAAAGCAAGACTAATCCTTATCTCCTCTATGCCACATTGGCTACAGTCTTTCCTTTTTGGCTATATATGTAGGCTCTTATAATACTTTTAAGGATCCCTAAAGCTAGTGTTAACCAAATTTAACCAAAGGTCAAATTTGAGTCAACCCCTACATTTCTAAACTTTTTAGAAGTTTTTTCATGTCCTAAAGGGGTCTCATATTGGTCTAAGTGTTTTACTTATCCCTAGTCTAGCCTTGGTCTAAGCCTAGCCTCCTTGTACTAGTCAAGTTAATTAAAGGCATCCCTAGTCAAATAGGGTCAAACTTGGTCAAAGGTCCAAATTGTATCCAATAGGTCCTCATATGGTTTTGGATAGGTTTTAACATGTCTCTAAGTCATTTATTTATCTTTACCATGTTTCATATGTCAAATATGCTTGTGGGGCCACATTTTTAGCATAATAAATGACTTGTATGGATGATTTGAAGGGGAAAACTTGTCATCAAGCTGTAATTAAATGTGGGGGAGGTTAGAGGATGTCATAAATAGTCATATGGTAGTTGAATAATCAGTTATGTTCAAAGAAAGATAGTTTCCCCTTATTTTTAGGGCTTTCTGGTCACTTGTATGAAATGGATGATCTCACTTTTAGGTGAAAATGTTAATTATGTGCCTCTTCACCTCTGAATAGTCATTTCCATGCGTATTTTGTAGAGATTGCATAAAAAAAGTTCAATTCTTGCTTCTTCTCCTTCCTTCTTATCTTTACAAGCTAAAAAGGGTCAGTTTTAAATGCTTTGTATGGGTTGTATAGCTAGATTTAGGAGGAATGATTTTGGGGGAAGAAAGGTTTTTGAGTGTACTTCAAATCCATAGCAATAATTTTTGTTTTGGTGCCTCACTTAGACTCCAAGCAACTTTTATTGTATTTGCAACTGTGAGGGGTCTCATTTTGAGCTATTTTTTTATTCTTATATTTGTTTTTGATGTGTTTGATGTTTTCACATGTTTATAATTAGATATACATAGGTTACCCATCCCCATTCTAGGATTGAGATCATCAAATGTCAAAGGAGCCTCTTATAGGCTTGGTTGGTTTGCAAACTGTTAGTTCCTTATGCACCTGTAGGTATCTTAAGGGAGTGTTTTCTATGTTGGAATGAAAACATGAAGGTTATTTCAGAGGTTTGAACCCATGAATATGTATTTGGAGATACTAGAGAAAGTTTTGAACCTTTGGCATGTCAAAATAATACCCAAAAGTTATGTTTCTCCTCATTATTAGCCCTTGATAGTCAACATGTGTATATGCAAGTGTCTTCTATGTTAGAATTTTTTATGTTGAATCTAGTTCCAAGTGTTTATTTTATGGATAATATGTTTTAAAGGTTGATCAATTCTCTTGAATTATTTTGAAGGCTCTCCCTTGACATATTCTTATCAACTCCATATCCTGCCTGTGTAGAACATGTCAATGCACACCTTCAAGTGGATAAGCAGGATACCTACATGGACCTATATGGATAAATGATGTAACTTGAAATTTTGGAAAGATATTGGTATGAAAATAAGTTTTTTAAAATGCATATGATGGTATCAATATGGTAAGGTAAGGTGTCAAACCATGTGGATAAAGTGAAGACTGTGTTTAGGACTGTCTGCCCTAAAAGTACTAAACAAAGAACCTATTACTTTTTGGTAAACATTATATGATATGGATAAAGGAGATTTTAATGCCATTTTATGGTTTATGCTTGTTTTCCCTAATATTAAAAATGAATTCACAAGGTTTGAAGAGCAAAGGATAAGGGAAGACAGGTCCTTTAGAGGTTCAAAGTTGCCCAAAAAAACCACTAAAGTTTGACAGTGAAATCTATAAGATATTGAAGGAAAGTGACCTTGAACTTCATATTGAGAGTCCTAGACTATGCCATCAAGGTATAATAATTCCAAATGGTTTAATTCATGGAGGAATATGGGCTTTGATGTAATGACCTCCTAGGCCTACACCCTGTCCATACACAACACTTACAGCAGGGTTATAAGGCAGTGGTCAACAACTAATGTTTTAACATTTCCTTTGAGATTTAAAGGTAAATGAAAGAGAAATGTTTAAAAATTTATGAAATTATATCAAGAAACCCAACCCCTAAGGAAGTATCAAGGACCCCAGCTGCACCTACAGCCTCTGTATAGATTGAGACAGAGGTCAAACAAGTGGAGTCAAGGACTGGGCATGGACTATGATGGTTTTAGCCATATAAGATGGATTAAAAGTTAGTAAATAAGGTTAGGACCTTTAAATATAAACTTAATAATGTTTTATCCACCATATTACCTTGATTAAACCTATGAGTGACCTACAACCAAGTCAAGGAGACTATAGAAGGCAGTGAGCAATTTGAAGCTTTGAAGATGCTAGTATTACTCAAGAGTCAAGAAAATGGGCTAAAATTAGACATGAGAAGAGATTAAAGGATAATATATAATGTATTTAACATATTTATAATATTTTCAAGGAGACACCTATAGGAAAAGCATCCCAGTCCATTGTTGCAGTCAAAGTAGGGTTTTAGCTTTGAAGGAGCAAGATGAGATGTAGACTACCTAGGGAGAAAAATAAGGTTTAAAGCATTGAAATATGATAAAATTAATGTAAAATAATGTATAGGAAACTCTCAAGGTTCCCAAACACCTTTCTCCCTTGGCAAAATGGGTTACAACTCGTACAATAAGATTGAAAACTCTTTGGTTCACTAGGCAAGTATGGGAATTCACTAAAGAGGAGGGTTTTGAATGGTTTAAAATATACATGAGAAAAAAATCAAGGTTAAAATAAGATATAATCATTTTATAATCATGATATAGATTTGGAGAGACAACCCATAGGTGGTTTGAATAAAAACATTCAAAAAAAAAGGGTTTTTGAGGCCCTTTTTAAGCATATTGAGATGGTTGGACCCCTTAACCATGGAATTAGGTAAAACCCTTTGGTAAATTTGGTAATTAGGACCTTATAAATATAAAAAAAATATTAAATTTTCACAAAAAAATATGGAAATATTCCTCTATTTTGTCTTAGAGGTAGTGTACTCTCCCCATGCCTAAATCATGCAAATCTTAAGAGATAGGCAAGGATAGCAAACCAAATTCAATTTGATAATTAAATATTATTTTTACATATGTAAAACACATAATTAAACATGTAAACCCTTGTTAAGATGAATAAAGGCAAATAGGGTGCCCTAGGCAACAAGGGTTACAGTCACATTCCATAGGCAGATTTGAGGCTAGAGGGGTCAAATGAAAGGTCATTTCAGTTTATAGAATTTGGAAAGAATTATAATGATTTGAATAATGTCCATGGGAGTTAAAATTACATTTAAAATATATGAAATTGAATGGTAAGTTTAAATAGGAGTCATTTGTTAGGTTGTGGAGCTAAAAGCTTCACTGATGCAAACATGGAGGAGATTGCTGAGAGGTTGCTGAGTTGCAGAGCAACCGACGCCGGTCTGATCAACCGACATCAATCATATCCAGTGAGCAAAGCAACCAACATCAGTCAGGTATCGGCTAATGTCGGTCATCTTCAGCCAGACAGGGACTGACGTCAATCACCTGTGCGGTTTTAGAACTGCTAGTTGACGAATAGTTAGTTTAACGAACCAGTTGTTTACATGTAAAAGGCTAATTTTAGTCTTGGAGCTGCGGATCTAATTATTGTAATTGGATGTATAATTATTTTTTGCATGGGATCTATATAATAGACTCATGTGCTATATTGTAAAGTGTGAGGGATCAAAGCAGGGATTCCCCGGGTACTAGATAGAGAGAGCAAGGTTAGCTCCTTCAGAGGGAAGAGAGCAAGGTTGGCTCCTCATAGTGCCAAGTGTGTATGATCAGGTAGATCTATGGGAGAACAAGGTCTAATAGAAGATCCACAGGGGTGTTGGTTTGGAGGACAAGTGTTCTTCTTGGTATGTAAGATCAGGTTGGTCTGCAGGTGTGCAAGATTAGGTAGAGATCTACATGTGGTAAGTAAGGTCGGTTGATCTGCAGGTGTGTGTGTGTGTGTGCGAGATCTAGGTTTGCAGGTGTGCAGAACCAGGTTGATTTACACGTGTGCAAGATCAGGGAGGTCAGCAACACAACAGGTAGCAAGATCAGGTGAGATCTACTTGGAGTATGTTGTGTACTTGTTTGTACTGGCAGTATTGTTACTAACTAGTGGACTGGCAGTATTGTTACTGGTTGGTGGAGGTGAACAACAACTCTGTGTTTGAGTTGATTGTTGGGACCATAATTGAGAGAGTGAGCTCTTGAAGAGATTTATTTTTTATGCCCTAGAGATTTGGGATCCCTAGAGGAGTGTAAGGAAGAATACTGTGGCATCTTCTTTGTTGTATTTCCTTTTGGAAGAGTATTAATACAATTGGGTATTGTCTCTCATATTCTGTGTTGTTTTTGAATTCTAGTTACTTGTGATTCTGGTTAAATTTTGCATGTTTAGTTGCTTGTATATGGTAATTAGTTGTGCTTCCTAGGTCCTAACAAAGTGGTATCAGAGCTTTATGTTCTAGATTCCTGACATCATTTAGCTCAAAAATGCAAGCAGACCCATTAACAAGGTCTAGGCCTAGTATCAAGACGGAGTCATTTTCATTTCTAGCTCTTAGTGAGATATTAAAATGATTAAGGCATGTCCTTGGGTTATGTGAAGAAATTTATAAACCTTAAATTTGTATAATATTTCATAATAAGGCTATTTTGTTGGCTTAGAAGCTCCCAGACCTCACAGAATGCAGTCAAGGACTCGAGTAGCCAACTTGAGATGCTCATACCTCTCATAATCCTTTACATGGTAGGCTAAGTTTCTTGGGGATGATGGATAGGATCCCTAGGAATACATAATTGGACTTATTTTGAATTTCCAATGTGCCAACTTTATGAATGAAATTTAAGACCAAAAACCTCTCTAAAACCCTTATAAACCCTCATAAAGACCCGATGGGAGAAAGCTTGCAATTGAAGCATCCAAATGCAATATAAGTGACATGAAACTATCATAAACCTATGGATAACTCACTCAAGCTCTCACACATGCAAGGAGGTGTACATAATTGTACGGACAGTATGCAAAGTAGGGTTTTTCTCACCATTTTTTGTATTATGCAGGGTCTATAATGTTTCAAAAGGTGAAATAAAGTTTTAATGGAAGATAGAGACATATTATAACTCCTTATGGTCATTTAATCTCATGAAAAAGTTTATATGTGTCCAAAATAAAGCTCTACTTTTAGCCAGTCAAAATTGGCATGATGCACATAAGGGTGAAAAGTGTGGAAACTTCAATTGAATATCCTTTTAAGGTGAAATTAGGAGGTATAATTATATGGATAATTATTATAGGTGTCATTCACCCTCTCCCATGGATTTTTATGGAAAAATAAATATTTATAAAGGCTATGTGTAAAGGGGTAACTTAAAATAGGTAGTTCCAAGACTTCAGGTAGTGATTCCTCTTTCCAAAAGTTTCCAAATGAATAGGATCAAAACCAGTGCATGGAATTTCATAATTAAATTTCTTCCCTCTCATCCCAATCATTATACCTATAACTATTTATTAGGGGTATCTTCAAATAGATGCAAATTATGAAGGTAGTTTTATGTGCTAAGTTTGAAAGTTTTGTGCCACTTTTCACAATTCGCATGACTTGTTTGGACAATTGGACCTCCTAACACTGCATGGATCACATTTCACCTCTTCTCCATGAATTTTTAACTAATATTCTCAATTTTACACATGTACAAATGACCTTTATACTTCCTTTGCTTGGTTCTTCTCTCAAAATTTATAAATATGCATCCTTTTGGCTCTTTTTGGTAGCCTCCATTGGTTATTAGGGAAACTCTAGCCAAATTTGTACTTTAAGGACTCTTTAAGAAATAATACAAGTTATTTATCCACTCACATATTGTACCATTGAGTATTTATTGAAATCTTATTGGTCTTGTCTAGTGAAAGATCTTCTTTTCTAGCATGTTATCCTTGATTGTTTACCAAGTGTACAACAAAAGTGTTATTTCAGGTCTTTGTTAGTATTATTTCCTAAGTGTATAGATGTATTAAGATTATTTCATGATTTTAATCCCTCATGGAATCATCCATTTCTCTCCTAAGTATCAAATACCTTATTGAATCTAACATATGAAACATTGATGTGACAATGCATGTGGAGTTATGAGTCTTGTGTGAGAGAAAATTTGTTAGTCTTTAAGTAGCATTATTCAGTAAAATAAGAGGACATTAAATATTATTGCATCACCTTTTGGTTTTCTTATTTATTTTATTAACCCTTCTCATACACAAGTTGATAAGTTAGAGAGTGATTCAAAGAATGCATCAAGGGAACTAGCCCTACTAGAGATTCATCTCAACAAAATTGTTACCCACAGCAAGAGATATGTCTCCATTGTGCCACTTGGATGAGGAGAGATAGGCATCTCCTTAAGGGTGAAAATCCAAGTGTCAATAGCTAGTATATGAAGATAAATAAAAATTATATATAACACCATAAAATCAATAAAGAGTTTTGTTTGTAAATTAGTTAATGGTAATAGTGTGTATTGTTGATTATGTATTTGCATATAAGTGTGATAGTTGTCATCTTTTACATGTCCTTTTCTCACCTTCTGCTATAATTTTATCCTCAATAGGTTAATTGAAGAGATAATAACAGAATTTGCATTGAAGATTGTTTGTATGCAATGTCTTTAGAGACTTTCATGCACATACCTTCAATCTGTAAATCTTCTTTCAAGACTTCCTTTGAAACACTATGTTTACGATTGGTCTATAGATTTTATTTTCAATCCATATGTGTGCCTTATTTTCAAAGCTTTCAAAGGATAAATCACTATTCAGGTGCATCACCAAAGGTAAAGTAGGTTTCATTTTTAGTTTCTTCCTTTCCCTTTTCACCCCAATAATTAGTAGTTTAGTAAGTAGTGAATAGTGATATAATCAGAGGAACTAGCCTCATCAAAATCTAGATGTATGATCTAGATATAGGCATCCCATGACCTTAGATCATTTTCATGTTAGTCTAGGTATGAGTCAAACTTGAGCAATCTAATCTCTATTGAGTGTTATCTAAATAGCTAACAGTTCTAACATGCTCAGTAGGACACGAATTCATCTATTGGAGTACAAGATTGTAGCACATTCATCTTCAAAGCTAGTTTCTAGTACTCCTTTGGCTCTTATCTCAAGGTAAAAGGTACATTATTATTCATAAATTGAGTTATATTCATGATTTTCTAGGCTATGGCAGACTATAGAGAAGAATTTCAGCATTATTCTCCCTTTTAGCATTTTCAGTATGATCCTCATGACCCATATCAACCACCCTATGACCCATATCAGCCATATGGAGAGTATATAAAGCCTTATCAGTAGCATGAAAGGTCATACTAGTCCATTAATAATGATCCATATGCATATCATCCTCATCCAATTCAGCCTTATCTATTCTAAGATTAAACACCCTTCCAAAACTCTCTAAATTTTCATGATGAGATCTAATCCAAAGGATTATTGAAGAGATACTAGCCTACATACAAGATTTATTAGATAACCAATCTTAGTCTTAAAGGTCAATACCTTCTGCTACCCCATATCATTATCCTTGGATTCTAAGCCCATCTCAGCAAGAAAATATGCCAATCATGCCTCAAGCCATAATACATTTAATACCAGAGGTTCATCCTTCACCCCTTCCTCCTCAAAATCCCAAATCATTTCCTTCATGTAAATCCATTAAATAAATAGTACAATAAAGAGAGAAAGTGAAGTTGATCCAAGAAGATTAGTGCCATGACCAAAATTAGGTATATATGGCATAACCATTACATCTTTCTCATCTTATTGAATATTTTTAGGGATCTATTGTGCCTATCCTAAAGAAGGAGCCTATCCTTTTTGAAGAAAAATAAGAAGTTGTAGCTGATGTAGATGGAGATGAAAGAGTTTTGCATAAACATAATTAGGACATAATCATACACACAGTCAGTGTCAATAAAGGGATTGATCCAATCATATAAGTTGTATAAGAAAGTGAGGTCAAAGAGGTTGTTGCTATGATTGAAGATCAGCTGAGAGTAGAGGATGAAATTCAAGAGGAAAACACTTCAATTATTCAAGTAGAAGGTGTTTTTCATGAACTCATTAATCTAAAAATGGTTGTCATCCATCATGAAGAACAAGAGCTTACAAATGTGATAGAAAATGAGTACCAATCAGCATAACAAGTTGAATATAATTTGTAGCCTTATGATTACAGTGAATAAATTCCAATTGCACTTCAAATTTATGAGAACAAGTCTTTAGATTTGTTTGACATGTTTCATTCAGGTTATTCTTTACTTTAATGTGGTTCAATGCAAGTTGATAGAAGGGCTATCATCAAGCAAAAAGTAGTTATTTTCTCAAAAGATGACATGTTTAAAAATCTCAAGCATGGTTATGAACCCCTCTCATCATCTTCAAATGATTTTCCACTTTTCAATATGAGTATGAACACAAATGGCCTCAAGAAGCCACAAGATCATATCCATCTCACTTAGAGGTCAGCCTTGAAGATATGATAAAAGAGATACAAGCTGGTCTACATGATCATAATCAATATTTTATAAAATAAGAAGAATTGAAGATGCTCTTGCAAAGTACATGGATCTAAGAGTAGGATGATTGATTTTTGGATCCCTACCTCCAATTAATATACCTGAGAATGGAAGTAGGAATCACAGTTGCATCATCAAGAATATATGGTCATCTAAGTGCTTTTAGTTACAGAAGAGAGTTATCAAGAGATGGAAAATGCATTTCAAGGTTCCATGGTGGACTAAAAAGCTTCCCATTTGATCTAGAAGGAAATCTTGTTACTTCAATTTAGTTGTTTTAGGTTTGCTTTATGTCAATGAGTAACACAAGCAACAATCTACTTCCCTTTCATTATTTTCCTATTTTCCTTAGTTTATTTGTCCTTGATTTTTAGATTAGATATTATTTTCCTTAAGTTCTTATTGTGTTTCAGTCAAAAAAGGTATTACAAAGCCCAAAAGAATATGTTTCCTAGTCAAAAAAGTCACCCAGTCAAAGTTGTTATGCTTCAGTCTGCCATTTTCACATGAAACCTAAAGAGTTTTTTTGACCAATAGGATGGTTAACCCCTGTGAGTCACCATAAATGTTAAAATTTTGGCTTGACAATACAAATTTTAACCCCTATCATTCAAATTTTTGATGACCATTGCCTTAACTTGTTTTTTTATGCCACATAGTGTCGTTATTTAAGGGGAAATGACTAACACAGGCCTTAAGAATCTAGACCATCATATGCATGTCATGCAAGAATGAGTGGAGAAAGATAATCATGCATTTCATAATTACACTTGAGGAGTCTACCAGAGCTAAGGAATTGCATGAGCATGATGTACTTTATCTTGAGATCATCCTTTACAAATTTGGTATCTTAATGAGCTTGTTATCTCAAGATATAAACCCTTAAAGTTGGACTTGCAGAGTGAAACATATGTGTAGATGTTGAATTTAAGGTTCTTTAAATGGTCATTCAAATTCAAATAATCCAAGGATGAACGTGCAAATGACAAGTGTCCAAATCTTAGGAGTTAAGATCAAATCTAATAATGAGTGGTGATCTGACAGATGTCAATGGGTCCCAAAGATATAACAAAGCACATTTGATCATACACCCAAGATCAATGATGATCATAAAGTCAAAAGGTTAGCATGAATGCACAAATGACAAGTGTCAAGATCTCAGGCACCTTAATAGAGATCTAATGGTGCATGATGACTAACAAGGTCAGTGGCCCCAAATACATTAATGGCATGCATTCAATCATACAAAGGTGGATCAATGGTGAGTAATGAGTCAAGAAGTTAGTGAATCTCAAAAACAAGTGAGAAGCTACCAAGTGTCTCAATCATGTTAGACTGGTAGAAGTTATGGCTCACATTCATTTGTATAGAGGGAGATCTACTATGTACAGGAGGTCAAGGAGTCAAAGAATTGATAGCAAGATCCTACAAAACGAATGAAGAGATGAGAGTTGGCATAATATGAGAAGACCAATATCAAGATTGACAATTAGAAATTAAAATTTGAAAGCCAATGGAAAATAAAAGTGACTTGGGTCGAACAGGAAGCAAGCTTTATTAATTTACCCATTACCATTAAAGCTTGACCAAATACCATTTATCGAGGAGACGTATGCTTATATTTTGAGGTAAGGGTAGATGTGTGATCTTGGATAAACATCTTAACAGTTGACATGGTCATTTCCTCAACATATAGGTATTTACCACTGCTTAAAGTAGATAGTCATAACTGTATCAGGTTCATGCATATGAACACTTTATATTTACAGTAGAGGCAAGTAGATGATTGGTATTGAAGTGTATGGTTTGGATTTAAAATGGATTTTTCATGCTATTCATTTGCTCTTCACATAGGTATTTTCATGCAATTTCAGTCATTAAGTGCCAGATCATGCAAAGGGAGGCTAAAGTGGAGTTAACCAATCATCAAGTGCCAAATCATTCTCAATTGACTGTGTAACTACTCTCATGCATATCCCTTTGTTTCATGTAGTAAAAGGTATTCAAACTCATCTTCAAGCTTGAGTTAACAATCGAGGATGGGCATATTTTTTCATGCAAGGGTCTGCCAACTCAATAAGGGCTCGCCAACTCAACAAGGGCTCACAATCTTCCTTTCTACACCAAAATTGAAGATCATGCATGAGTTTGAAGAATTTAAATATATTTGAAGACTTGATTTAATATTGTAAAAGGATTTTAGTCTTGAGTTGAGAAAATCAAAACTAATCCTTATCTCCTCTATGCCACATTGGCTACAGTATTTCCTTTTTGGCTATGTATGTAGGCTTTTGGAACCATTTTAAGGATCTTGAAGCTAGTATATAGAGATATACAAAAATTGTAATTTGCACCATAAAATCAATAAAGCATTTTGTTTGTAGATTAGTTTATGGTGGTAGTGTGTATTGTTGATTGTGTATTTTCATATAAGTGTAATAGTTGTCATATTTTGCACATCCTTTACTCACTTACTACTATAATTTCATCCTCAATAGGTCAATTTAAGAGCTAAGAATAGAAATTACACTGAAGATTGTTTGTATGTAATGTCTTAAGAGACCTTCATGCACATACCTTCAATCTACAAATCTTCTTTCAAGCCTTCCTTTGAAACACTAATGTTTAGGACTGGTTTGTAAAGTTTCTTTTTGATCCATATGTATGCCTTCATTTCAAAGCTTTCATAGGATAAATAACTATTCAAGTGCATGACCAAAGGTAAAGTAGGTTTCATTTTTAGTTTCTTCCTTTCCCTGTTCACCCCAATAATCAATAGTTTAGTAAGCAGTGAACAATGATATAATCAGAGGAGCTAGCCTCATCAAAATCTAGAGGTATGATCTAGATATAGGCATCCCATAGCCTTAGATGATTCCCACGTTAGTCTAGGTATGAATAAAACTTGAGTAATATAATCTCTATTCAATTTTATCTAGATAGCTAACACATACCTTGCACATTCTTCTTCTTTGGCCTTTAGGCTTGTAGTCATAATCTCAAGCTGAGACTCTGCCTATTTGACTATTTCCTCTTATTCCTTGGATTTGTTACTTAGTCTAGCTTTAAACAAGTTGATTTGATCCTCATAGTATTTTATAAGATACCTCATCACCTTATTATTATTCTTCACCATCTTTATTTCTTCTAAAATATTCAACATATCAGCCTCAAAGTCTATCTCATCTTCTTCTTCATTTGAATCACCAATAGCACCTCCAATCCATATGGACTCTTTTTGATTTGAACAACTTGCTTCCTCAGCCATGAAGAGTAATTCATTGACATCAGGACCATCACCTTCATGGTCATTCTCATAATCAATTCTCTCACTCTCATTAGATGAGCTGTAATTTTTGTTGGTGTAAAAGCTTATTTTGTTCTTGAAATAATTCATCTTGTCATCATACCTTATAAAGCTTTTCTTAATCTTATCAAACCTACAACACCTTTTATCATCATCATGACATTTATCATGCTCTTCATCATCCTTTAACTTATGCTTATGAGGGCACTTGTTGGCAAAGTGTCCAATCTCTCCATAATTTTAGCATTTAAAGGGCAGCTTGCCCTTGTATTTACTTGAGCTTGTCTTCAAATTTCTTGCAAATATATCTATCAACTCATCATCATCAATATCAGATTCATCATTGTATTTGACTTTCTTACCTTGTATCTTCTTCTCTTTTGACTTATTTTCTACCTTGAATGAAACCTCCTTCTTTGTATATCTTCCATCACTTGTCCTCATGTCATAGGCTATTAGGGTGCTATGAAGTCCATCCATCTCTAGCTTATCTAGATCTTGCATTTATTCAAAAATAGACACTTTAGATTAAAATTTTGGAGTTATAGATCTTAAAACCTTTTGAACAATAGTATATTCTTTCAATTCTTCACCTAGGCCTCTTATGATGTTGACCATTTCATCAACCCTCAACAAGTAGGCTACAATGGTCTCATCTTCATTCATCTTTAGGATTTCAAACTATCCTCTATGGGTTTGAAACTTATCCAAATTGACCTTGGAGTCTCCCTCATGGATATTCTTTAACTTTTCCCACATTTATTTAGTAGACATATAGTGCATCACTTTCATAAGTTCTACCTCTAATAGGCCACACATAAAACCATTCATTTATTTTGAATTATTATCACTAGCCTTCATGCCTATTACATTTTTAGGAGGAATAGGGGGTGTATTATATCCATCCAAGACTTATTTCCAAAAATCATGACCTTGAGATATCAAATATGTCCTCATCTTGATACTCCAAAAAGCATAATTGGATCCATTAAACAACAAAGCTTCTCTTGTATAAAAACCACCTTGTGCTTGACTAGCCATCTTCACTTGTTTAGGATC
This sequence comes from Torreya grandis, assembly GCA_037957365.1. Classification (NCBI taxonomy): domain Eukaryota; kingdom Viridiplantae; phylum Streptophyta; class Pinopsida; order Cupressales; family Taxaceae; genus Torreya; species Torreya grandis. The sequence goes on from JARHVA010000808.1 coordinate 3,661,328, forward strand.
TCCTTTAGGATATTAGGCCTCCTTTAAAGGACCTAATTTTATACCAAATATTTTAATTACATCTATTGAGGGGGGAATGAATAAGTTGCGTTAAAACAATCTTTCAATTTCACTTAACATCCATGAATCATTCATATACATACATAAGCAACTATGAAAGCAAACAATAGAAAAACATAGGATATATGTGGAAAACCCTCTTAAGGGATAAAATCCACTAATACACATCTTTTACTATAGTCTTATAATCAATGAATCAAACTTTTAGTGAGGCACCAACCCAACAAGGATCACCAACTCAACTAGTCCTTTAGCAAACACCAACTTGCAAGGAGGCACCAACCCCCTAGGTAACTCAGCACCAACTCAACTAACTTAAATATATTTTCACCATTTGACACATATTTTTATCTCAGCTTAATATAACCTCCTTATTTTTCTCTTCTCACTTTTTTATCTCTCTCAAATAGCCTATTAGGCCTTCTCACTCAAATAACCCTTTTCTTGGCAGAATTAGATCTTATGACCTTGATCATCACCCATCTTGGTCAGACAATAACTTCTCCATACTTGTATCACCCTTTTAATATATCAAAAAATGTGTTTTATAAGTTAAAAAACCACTACATATGTTTATCATTACTCTTAAGGGCCAAAACCACCATTAGGCCTAATAGAGACCTCATGCAATTAAGCCTTCTCAAAGCACACGTTTCACTTAACCCTCCTTAGAACACCTTGAGCATAAAAAAATTAATGAAACATTTCAAAAATTACTCAATTAGACCCATTATAATATAACCTTCCTTATGTCCCTATCACCATTTGGCTCATTTCACTCCTTGAACTACATAATTAGGTCTACTTGTAATTAGGCCTTCTCACTATCGAAAAGTTTATCTTGAAAATATGATGCATAAACTCAAATTTTACACATAACCAAAAAATAAAATCACATTGATATAGTTTCCATTACCTTATGTTTAACTTAATTTTCATTAGAATTCACCAAAAAAATAAAAAAACCTCAAACTGATCAACTTCATAAGCTCACTTAGAATTGCACACAAGCCTTAAGAACCTAGTCAAAATACTTTGACTTTTCACACCTTCAAAGGAGTTTTTCATGCATAAAAATGTGTTAAAATTAACCTATGAGACCTATATAACAACTACACATGCATTTTATTCTTCAAATCCATGCAAAAATACATAGAAAACTGTCTATAGCTCCAAAAAAATAGTCATCAAGATCAAGATTTAAAATAATTATGTAAACACTTTTATGAACTTCCAATGGGTTTTAATTATCCTTAATCATCCTTAGAACATATTGTAATATATATATTACAAATTTTAATATCAACATTGGTCTTACAGACCAATATCATGTTTTCACCCTACACAAACATCACTATGTTAGATAGGTTACTTTGGGAACAAATTTTTGCTTGTCTATGAGTGTCACTAAATATTATATTCTAGGGGAAAATGTGATATAGGTATTTAAAAATTACCCCATATATTTTTATCCATCTTTAATCCACTACAACCCATCCCTAATCTCATTCTCACTTTTGCATGGTTTTCTCACTATCTTGCTCATTAGTCCTTTTTAGCAATAGGCCAACTTCCATGATTGATTTAGAAAATTTTAAGTCTAAAATATACTCATAAAATTTCATTTGAACAAAATACAAGTCTTATACATCATCCTCTATCCATTTGCATGATTTGACATGGTTAACCCTGCCTGCTACATCAAAAATCTGAGAAACAAGGGGTTTCTTGTAGCTTCCACTCACTCTTATGACAAACCAAAACCACCTAAAGAACCTTGGAATAGTAATATATATGTTAAAAATATAAAAATATGTCAACCAAACCATTTTGATCCATAACCACTGAGATCTTTCATATCGGGTCATAATGAGGGTTTTAGGAGGGTTTTGACTATCTTCCATTCTTGGCAGTTGTTCATAAAGGATTCCCCCCCAACTCTAAAACCCATTCCAAGAAATTAAATATATGACCCTTACCCAACTTCCATGAAATACTCATGATCTCATTTAAATTTTTCATGTGCCAATGAGCATAATAAAATCCTTCTCGGGTATACAACACTCCATTTTATGCACACAAAGAATCTCAACACCAATTTTCATGCTTTATCCTTTAGGATATGACCTAAATTTTTTTCAACACACTTAACACAACCTATCATACTTATAAAAATTTTATTATGATATTTTTCACCTTGGGAACTAAACTTGACCCCTCATTATATCACACTAGGTCTCTTTGCATACTAGGTCTTGAACTACCAATCATACTTAGACCTTGAACACACTTTGAAACCACTTGTACTATTATCAAAAACTAATCCTCATGTCCTATAACCTCATACCATGCTCACACACTATCAACCTTATTTACACAAGTCTCATACTACTCATCTCATCATACTACCAGGCCTATGCCTTCTCACTAGGTCTCTCAATGTAAGGACTAAGCATAAAAACTAACTGTGGAATTATTCTGAAGGATTCTTCACCTCTTTCACATATTTACACAAATTTATACACTTTATTAAGATTTTAATGACTCAAATTCACCAAGATTAACTATGATCTTTGCATACACCTTCTCACAAGACTAGACTAGGCTTATCAAAACACCTAGTACTAAACAATAGTTTACCTTGCATCATGATCTTGACTTTGACATGACATCAACCTAAGAAGAATTTCTAGGTTGCCTTAAAATTCTATCTCAATAGTGAAACAAAAATTTGCCTTCAAATTTTCTCTTATCATATCATAAGACTTATATACCACTCCACCAAGCATGGACTCACCTCTTGACCTTGACACCCATTGTTGCCTTTTATATCAATGCCTCAATACCAAAAATAGAAACATACCTCAATAAGCTCATGAAAAAATTGGTCTCTCAGCTGGTGATTTGCAAACTCAACATGTCACATCTTAATTTATCTCTAAGCTCAATAACTTTGTTATCCATGGATTATTATGGTTATTATTTGATTAATTACTATTTGATTAAGATTTATTTCATATGTTGATTACGGGATAGTTATATGTTGCTTAATTTACATGATTGATTAGCCATGGGGTTAGTTGTCATTTCATATTATGTACTTGATGTCATGTTTGTTAATTTATACAGCAGTATTATATAGATATATTTATGTTTCAAGCTAACTACCTTCATTGTTGTGAGGTGGATGTAGGACAGATCCATCCCGTAGAGTGTGATGGAGGGAGGTCATTATCAGAGAGGGTGTTGTAGATAGAGGCATTGGGGGACATCAGAGAGAAACTAGAAACAAATACATACACCACAATATATTAGCATGCTTTATGTTAATTACTTGATTTAGATAATTGTAGTATGTCTTTGTGTTACTTGCATTTAAATGATTGTTAGTATGCTTTCTATTATGATCTTGTTTACTATTTGATAATCATGTTTATTTAAATGTGTGATTTCACTAATCTAGTTATGTTATTACATTAATGGATGTTGATGTTATTGCTTTAACAAAAGAGTGAATCTGTGCATATCTTATATGACTTATTATTGTCTTTAATATAGTTGAGTATTTTATAAGCAATGCTTTGTTTGGATTCATAGCTATAGGTATAAGATGAATTCTAATACTTTACTTGATTTATAGGATTAAGGTGATAATAGTACTTAGAATATTTGTATTATTTATAATATTTGTATATCCTAATGTCAAAAAGATAAAAATAGTATCATCAGAAATGTCATTATATTTGATTTAGTGTTGACCGTGGTTTTAATATTCATATTATATTAAGCTATGATTATATTATTAAATGACTAGGCCAAGTCATTATGTTTTGCAAAGTGTTTATTACTAATAAGTGAAAGTCAAAATATCTAATAAATGACTATAAGGTTTGATGTACTTGTTGCTTAGTTGACATAGCATGGAAATTATAATGTTAAAGGACTTTTATAAAGTTGATGCATGGTTTTAAGGGAAGTAAAGAAATATACATATTTTGAATGGTTATATAATTCTTATTTTATTCTTAAATTGATAATGTTTGAGATGATTAGGGTTTGTAACTGGTCTTTGACTTGAGTTAACAATCTTTTAACAAAACTATTATTCAAACTTGAGGTCTTCTAGATGAGGAAAATATGGTGGACTATTAGTTCTATTAGCTCTTTGTTGCATGCATAGACTGAGTTGTAATTTTAGTCTAGAAGTTTGGGGAATTTATGGGAGATGAAGGAGAATAAGAAGGGTAGAATGGAGGCCTGGACAACAGGAAGAGAATGGATGGCAAAGAGATGAAGAGAAAGGAGGTTCAAGCTATTCTTTAAGGACAAGAATGAATATTGGTGAATGTCAACCAGGTCGGTGATGTATTAAATTTTCTAGATGACTATATGGATGGATTATGTATATGATTTCATAAGGGTTTTAAGTATTTTCATTTTGCTGAAATTATACATATGTATAAAGGTTTGGCCTTATGGACGGCTCGGCCATCCACATAATTAAACCTATATCCTTGAAAAATTAAAGCCTAAATGGCTAGGATTGTGTGAATTTTTTGTCTTTACATATAAATTCTGAGTTTGAACTTTGTGTTTAACTTAAATCGATTATAAGCCCTAGCTAAGAATATAAATATTGATATTGTTAAAATTATAGAGTATAAAATTAGGACTCTATTGTGATTATTATTTAAAAATCCTATTATAAATACGTTGGGGCTCCTTTTTAATAAATCTTTATATAAGGCCAAGGTTTGTTTTTGACTAAAAATTTTGGGTTTTAACTATTCGACCTTGAGGAAGAATTATGTGTGTTTTATGGTCAAATAAAAACCTGAAGTTATATTAAAGGATTATTTCTTATTATTGAGTGTATACCTAGTCAATATTATAGATCCTCTTAGGGTTCGACTATGTATATATACCTAACTTGGAAATTTAGGTAATGAGGTTATAGGGTTTTTAGACCATTATTGACTATATAGGAAAAATATATACATGCATAGATATATGTCTATATGTATATTTGAGACTTAAATGACCTGATGATATATATATATATATATATATATATATATATATATATATATATATATATATATATATATATATATATATACCTAACTTGGAAATTTAGGTAATGAGGTTATAGGGTTTTTAGACCATTGTTGACTATATAGGAAAAATATATACATGCATAGATATATGTCTATATGTATATTTGAGACTTAAATGACCTGATGATATATATATATGTATGTTTGTATGTACACACACACACACACACACACACACACATATACATATATATATATATATACATATACATATATATGTATATATATGTGTGTGTGTATACATATATATGTATGTATGTGTGTGTATATATATATATATATATATATATATATATATATATATTTTATACACACACACACACACATGTATATGTGTGTGTGTGTGTGTGTGTAAAATTTATTTGGCAACTTAAATTAGGATTAGAACATAATAGTAAATAAGATTTTGATTTAGAACATAACACCTATTATGCTCGATTACTAGATATTACCTGAAGAATATTAAAAATGTGGTTTAGAACATGTTTGATTTCCTGATGTACTTCATGTTTTATCTCAAGAGTAGCAATTTTAGTTCTCAAATCTATCTCAATAGTAGCCATACTATTCTTAAGTTGATCTTGACATTGACTAATAATATTTTCCTAAGACATCATATCATCTACCTTTGTTTCAACTAATTATTGCCACAGTATGATACTACTAGATTCATTATCTATTTTTTTTATAAGCTGACTATGTTAGGTAGTAATATTATCATTCAAAACATTAATATCTCTAATAATTTCTCCTTTCTGATATACTTTTATGCTCCTTAACATTTTATAAACCTAATCAAGACTTTGTTGTATTTGTGAGACTCTATTATTCAAACATTTAGTTGCAAGATTATTCTAATTCATTAACTTAACTTCTGTAGACTAATCAAGACTCGTGTCTATAGATCTAAGATAATATATTTGTGCTCTATATTTTCCATTTGGTAAATATTGATTGAAATCAGCAAGCTTTGGGAATCCCTTTTCTATGTAGGATTCATCTCCCATAGGATTTTTCCATATATGACCTTCCTCTTCTTCTTTTCTAGTCTTTTCTTCAGAAGTTCCTTCCATATTAATTCTTTTGACTTCAGCAAGTAACTTTTTATTTTTCTCAAGCAGTATTTCTATAGTTAAATCCCTTTTAACCATATGAATACTAGATTGATTTGCATGACTTGTGAATTTTTGGCAATCAATATAGTCATATGAATCTATTTGAGGGTCATATACTTTCTTTAGATACAGGCAGTGAGGACTGATTGGAGGCAAGGGTTGTTGTAATTATATATTTAGCATACGACCTTTTAGATCATTCTAAGAGTCAAATCTGATAATAGAGCATATATACAATTATTCATGTTATGCTTGGTGCCTAGATATCACTTGAAGAATATTAAAAATGTGGTTTAGAACATGTTGTTTGATTTCTTGATGTACTTCTTCCTGTTTTGTCTCAAGAGTAGAAATTTAAATTTTCAAATATATCACGATAGAATCCATACTATTCTTAAGTTGATCTTGACTTTGACTAATAGTCTTTTTCTAAGCAATCATATCATCTACCTTTGTTTTAACTGATTGTTGTTGTAGTCTGATACTGCTGGATTCATTATCTATTTTTTGGATAAGCTGATTGTGATGGGTAGTAATATTATCATTCAAAACATTAATATCTCTTGTAATTTCTTCTTTTTAATATAACTATATGCTCCTTAACATTTTATAAATATGATCAAGACTTTTTTGTATTTTTGAGACTATAGTATTCAAACATTTAGTTGTAAGATTATTCCAATTCATTAACTTAACTTCTGTAGACTGATCAAGATTCCTATCTGTAGATCTAAGATAATACATATGTGCTCTATATTTTCCATCTAGTGAATATTGATTGAAATCAGTAGGCTTTGGGAATCCCTTTTTTGTGTAGGATTCATCTCCCATAGGGGTTTTCCATATATGACCTTCCTCTTCTTCTTTTTTAGTCTTTTCTTCAGAAGTTCCTTCCATATTAATTCTTTTGACTTCAGCAAATAACTTTTTTTATTTTTTTCAAGTAGCCTTTCTATAGTTAAATCCCTTTTAACCATATGAATACTGGATTCATTTAGATGACTTTTGATTTTTTGGAAATCAATACAATAATATAAATCTATTTGAGGCTCATGGACTTTCTTTAGATGCAGGCAGTGAGGATTGATTGGAGGCAAAAATTGATGTAATTGTATATTCAGCATATGATCTTTTAGATCATTTTGAGAGTCAAATCTGATAATACACATATGTGGAAAGCTGATTTTCATAAGTTGATTTTCAATAAAAGATTATAGTTTCAGATTTATCTATAGTTATTCTTGTTATGCTTGGTGACTCTATCTATCATTCTAAGGTAGTATAACATGAAATGCCAATATATGACATGATGATTGGTTTAGATAACTTGGATACTTTCTATCTTATTACAATTCAGTCACATGAAATAATTCATGCAGAAAAATATTCTTTATACAAGAAATCTAGATATGAATGTAGAATTCCTATGAAAGAAAAACTAAAAAAACTAGTTGATACCAGATGGATACAGGAAAAGGTAAATCTTTGTCATGCTAGTACTGAACCAATAATTGTAAAAATCAAAAAAGATTACTGCTCTAAAAATCCTTTAGCATTTAGAGATACGAAAATACATGAATGTAGAATTGAACTAAATATGGTAAAGGATAAAAATGGCAAAGAAAGAGAACCCAAGTTCAAGACACATCATTCAGGAATGTCTCCTTCACTAAGATAAGAATATTTTAAATAAATAAAGCAATTAAAGGAACAAGGTTTGATCAGAGATTCTAATAGTCCTTGGGCTTGTGAAGCATTTTATGTAAATAAAAAATCAGAACAAGTAAGGGGAAAGAAGCGATTGTCATAAATTGTGTTCCTCTTAATGAATATGTCTTACCTATTCAACATCTTATTCCTTCAAAAGATGAAATCTTAAAGAGAATAAGTGGAAGTAAATTTTATAGTAAGTTTGATTTAAAATCAAGATTTTGGTAGATATAGGTAGTATAACAAGATAGGTATAAGACTGCATTTGTCACTCCATTTGGACAATATGAATGAAATGTCTTACCCTTTGGCTTAAATACTGCTCCCAGCATATTTCAAGAAATGATGAATAAAATTTTCTCAGCTTATTTTGATTTTATCATTGTCTATATAGATGATATATTGGTCTTTTCCAAATCACCTAAAGATCATATAAAATATCTAGAATAATTCTATCAGATTGTATTTGACAATAGTTTAGTTCTATTAGAGAAAAAATGTCAATTTTCAAAGATGAGATTGAATTCTTAGGAGTTACTATAAAATCTTATATTTCTTAATTTTCTGAAGCAACCTTTCTATAGTTAAATCCCTTTTAACCATATGAATACTAGATTGATTTAGATGACTTATAATTTTTTAGCAATCAATACAGTAATATGAATCTATTT